>JAMZDL010000041.1:0-206476 GCA_027579765.1 Candolleomyces efflorescens
GATTCTGACTTTGCTCAAGGTATGTTGTCGAAATTTATTGTGAATCTGTAACCTTTGCTGAAGTGCGCGTCGTTGCAGCTCATTCGCCCTGAATTCCAAGCGTTCTTGGATAACGAGCAGAACACGCTTCAGCTTGTCAGGGATGTGGCGGATGTGTTGGACAACGTCGCTGCCAACCCCCTACACACACCTGCGCTGTACAGCGGTTTCCTCCGTGCCCTGATCTCTGCGAAGCTCGAGTCCAAACCCGCATCTCTGGACGGTTCGTCGAACTCTGATTCCAAGGAAGAGATGGGTGGTGCAGGTGGTGTTGCGGCGCATGGGCATGGGCATGGCCATCTGGAGATGCAGCCACCGCATAGCGTGTTCCATCCGCCACCGCCACCCCAGTACCAGCAGCACCCCAATAACAGCAATACGGGCCCGGGTCAGCTTGCGGAGGGTTCTTTTGCTTTGTTGAGCGAGTTCCAATTTGATGGGGAGATGGGGCCTGTGGCGGATATGTCGACGTTCCCGCCGACGATGGCTCCCCCTCCTGCTGATGATGCGAATGCGGGGCTTATGATGGAGAATATTCTGAGTAGCGGTTTCTGGGATAGTATGCTCATTCCAGGTTTGTTCTTTTCTCTTCTCACTTCACAACATTGTCATTGACGGGTACGTCTAGGGTATAATAGCGTCGATGGCTTTAGTGGCGGTTTCGTATTTGGAACAGGTGGGAGTGGGTTGATTACGCCCCGTTTCGGGATGTCACCTGCACAGTCTGGTTCGAATACACCTGGCCGACACGGGTTCCATCATCATCAGGGAAGCCAGTTGACGCAGCATAGTATCAATGCTGCGTTTAACAAAAATTCCAACTTGAAGGACGGGATTAAAATTGATGTTTCGTCGTCATAGCGAGCCTGTGACGGGTTTTTTTGTATTTGTATCTACTCTGTGTACTACTTACTGTGTTGTTGTTCTTTCTTCTTTTTCCGCTTTCTCTTTCCCCTCTTTGAGCCTTTTGGATCTATCGTTCTATTCTATCCACCTTTCCCTATCGGCTTCCGGTCTTCCTTCGGACGATACTCTGTCTTTGAAAGATCTAATCTGTTTGCTTTGCTCGTGTATACCTATGTTTTCTGTACTAGTTCCTTACGCTGTAAGTAAGATAGCTTATAAAACGTAGAGAAGCGACCTATTTGGAGAGGTTCTGTTCGATGTGGATGCATTGCGTGACTCCAGTTCACATCATGACAGGGCGCTCGCCGATCGCCGATCACATAGCCTTCAATTCTCATTGGGCGCTTGGGCTTGAGGTCATAGACATCTGCTTTCAATGAAAATCAGGGGTGAGGTCATAATAGCGTGAATGACGATTAGAATACCGAGAGATAGGGAGGGGAAGGATGACAGGGCTGTCAATGAGGGGTGGTATCTCCGACTCGGTGGCGACGAACGTCAATCTTCTCAATTAAAGTTCATGTCATCGATACGATGGCGTATGGGCATTGGGTATGTGGGTAGTATCTTGATAAGATATCCAGTTGTTGGGGCCAATCGCAGCCGTTCAGCTCAGTCGGGTCCTTGTGTGCAGAAACGCATGGTATAGGTAAACCTTCCTCCGGCTCCCGTGCTAGCAACGATAAAACATTTTGAAAGCAGTTGGAAGGAATGCAATTGATGCCTGGGCACCGATTGTGAAAAATTATGAACCCAAACACCTCCGAGTCGTTCCCGGCAGATGGAAGGGCTTCGTTACTTGCCTCCTCCTTTCGCACGACGGTATCCAGTCACACCAATAGAATATAATACAGCTGATGGTGCTGTAGAGGTCTTTCTCCGTCAAAGCGAGCACTGTGCTTTGAAGAAAATCGAACATGTTTCCTCAGGCTCGCGTCTCAGCGTCGGACAGCCACCAGGTTCAAGTCTTTTTGCTTTACACACAAGACAGCGGTTGGAACCGTTGACCGAATTAAACTGTAGAAATTTGGGACTGATATCAACCCTCAAATCGTGAAGGCAGTCTCAATGACAGAGCCTCACTGTTCTCCTACTTCCTTGATCGTGGTATGAAGTATCAGAAAGACGAGAAGCATTAGAATGCTCTTGCGACGCTGCGTTGAAGGCCCAGTGGAGGCTTGAAGGGTTCCGAGTGGACCGATCGGAGCGGGTACGGCCCGGTATATGAGCAACACTCTTGATTGTCAACCACCACCACCATCGCCCGAACGATGTCGCTTCGTACAACTAACGGACGCCCGGAACCAGAGGTTATAGTCAATGTGCGTTCCCTGTTGTCTACCTGCGTTAGAATGCAGCAAATCAACTGATCTTGAAAGTGACCTGCTTTCCCGATTTCCATCCAAAACCTGACGACCATCACGATCCTTCCCTCTCTGAACACTCACCATTATAATGTTCGCCAAAATAAAATGCGGAATGGATGGTTGGGCATGAACGGCGAACAGTATGCAGATGGTTTTGCGTACAATAAAGCGAAGCTCGAAGAAGCTTTTCGCACGGGGGGCTTCCTCGAGAAACCCCCTGCGAAAGTTGCGAAAGACCCAGCCATCGCAAGCTTGAAGAAGGAAGATATCGATCTCGTGGTACGTGTCGCGACACAGACGCAAATTTGTTGTATTCCTCTTCCCCGAAAATAGCCCTTAATAACCCGGATTCGTCAACTTTAGGTGGCAGAGTTCGAACTTCCAAGAATCAAAGCTGAGAAGATATTAGTCGAAAACGGCGGGGATGTTAAAAAGACCTTGAGTGCTCTCGTATTTAGCACACAGAGCTAGAGCTGTTATCAGTGCAGTAAACGCCCATCCTCCACAAAGAATCTCTGAAGTAATGAAACCCAAACTTACCTACGTTGGTGTGCTCTCAAGCTTCGTGTCAGACCTATCCGACTCTAGGAAACTTCCTTGTAATTAATTCAAAAGGTTTTCTAACGAACAAAAAGGCCGCGGAGACCGCTACCAAAGCTTCGAGCCTCACGGCTTAGGTCGACTGGATGCTACCTTTCGGCTCAGCCACTCCTTACACCCCTTGCTCCAGGTATCGACTTCATCGCGTGTGGTATGCCGTCCAAAAAGGCCAAAGGTGAACCAATTCATCAAATCCTTGTGCTCGAAAGCTGCAGCTGGGACATCCTTCAGCTTGTACCTGCACCAGAGCGCGGTGAGGATCTCCAGTCGATAAGGGGTGTTCTTGAGGATTGGCCTTGTCACGAGGGCTGACGCGACCAGTAGCATCACAACGTCGATGGGCTCATAGTGGAAACGACCTTAGTGACATTGAACCGACGTCAGGATCATCCATGACGATGCGACGCCGCAGCTAACGCAAAATCAACTTACCATCGGAGATCAAGCGAGCCAGTAATTCGATCTGACCCACGAAATCCCAGCTTTTCGACTCTGTTGACATGGCCGAGGCGAGGATACTCATGCTGATCTTCCGCCTTACTAGATAATAAAAGATAACGTTAGGTGCGGTCGAGGTAGTCCTTGCAGAGGAGACGCACTCTCGATATCGGTTGAAAGTATAGAGAGGAGCTCCACGACTGAAGACCTGAGGTGATCGTCTTTAAGTAGAGCGATGAATTGTTGTCCATGAAGCATTATTTCTTCCCTGAAACCCTGGTTCGCAATGACCTGGAAGTAGTGAGTGTCGCCTGTGCCATCTTTCCAGGGAGTGAGCATCGAGCAACACTATACAAAATGAGGTTCGCATACTGGTTGGTGGGGTTGCAAGGGACGCAAGCAGCCTGACCGCGGTTTTTCGTATGGGATCTTTGTGATCCAGGGCAACAGCAATGATTTCGTGAATCGCTGGTTCAATCAATCGAGGCCATGAGCGACCTGCCAATCGCTCTGCTTAACGGATGTCAATGGCATAAGGAGCGACACGCACTATATTTATCGTGCAGCCGTGACAGTAACTCGATTGAGGCCATGCGAGCTATCCATGGGATCGAGGTGTTTCGGAGAATTGATGTCAACGCACGAGCGATGGAAGCTGCGGTTTTGTCTGTTATGACGACTACATCGAATGTTATTGGAAGTAGGGCGAATTTGAGGAAACGGGTCGTACGTCGATCAACAAGCTCCAGTATTGCTTCCTTTCCTAAATTAGTGAGAGGTATTACAGTGATCAGGTGTGGGATTTCGGTCAAGATCTCTCGATTGAGCCTGACTACTCGCATCCGTTGTCAGTCATATACGAGATCCACACCCAGTACATTCCAAGACCCACTTTCTTCTGAGAATGATGCAAGATTGGTGAACAGGATTTTCTGGACCTCGTTTCGAAGACGTTCGTGGTCAGTGTCGCCTTCTGTCAGGCCTATCCTCAATAATGTCGGGATCGACGGTAATACGATGTCGTGAAATGGATCTGTGTTATGATAAGGGTGAGGCCAGAGGCAACACTAAAGGGGGGCCACCGAGGAATCGTACCTCCCACAGCAGGTCTTGTCAGGGAATTTACAACCTGAGCTGCGTTCAAACGGATGTTCACCGATTCTTGCGATTGGATCGACTGGTTTATCACTTCTGAAAGTGCAGATTGTATCAAACCTCGGAACCGGTCTTCCAATGTATCAAGATTGGTGAATGGAAAAATTCTTGACGTCAGTGAATGGTCCTTACCGCTTTTTTGAACTGCTGTTTTCAATAAGGCGATCGCGATTCCTCTTGGCCGAGCGTCCCCGTCTTTGATTGATAGATCCGCAAGCAGCGATATGATTCGGGCGTCTCCTTCTCGAAGCGGTCAATAGAAATTCGACGTCTTTTGCTCAAGAGAGCCAGCGACTTACTGGCCCTTCCAAGAAGATCGTCACAGTTTACCTGGGAGTTCTCTTCTAGGGATCATTCAAGGTCTTATTCGCTATTTGTAGGGCGATAAGAAGAACTGACCATTAGGCGCGCAACCAATCAAACGGCCGAATAGTTCAGTAGCTTGGACTCGGGCCTCTATCGTAGCGTTCTTTTTCAGGTCCAGGGAAAACTCGAAAGCCTTGGGAAGAATATCGTGAAGTGACTCCGGAAGCTTCAAGTTGACTGGACAAGAATATCAGCATGGCGGATACCCGACGATTTCGTTGACCCACCAGTCTTGAATAGGAGCTCGAGAGAAGGGAAGCCACGACTGGACAAGTCCTCCTTGAGTGTTTGTTTGATCAACTTATTCAGCGTTTGGAAATCCGCTAGTCCGTGCGCGCACTCAACACCATTTTCCTAGACGAATGAAATGGAAAAAGAGATATAGCTCACGGTATCGACTGAGTAGAGTGACGATTCCAATCCATAGTTGATGTCGCTCAACGGAACCTCTCCGCCCTTGAATTGAGATATATTTCAGACTCTCAAGAAACTTGGGGGCTGGTACCAACCTTCCGGCGTGGACTCCCGTGTTGTAAGAGTGGTGTATATCGATAAAGCCCGCACGGCTAGCTCTGGATTCCTGAGCGAAGAATTCAGCTTTTTACCAAGCTCGCTTGCCATTTGCGCCCGAAGTTTGATTAGTCGAGATTTATTGATCTCTGCCGAACCTGGTGAGATATGAGTACTTTTGAGAACCTTCCCAAGGGTCTGTACGGCCTCAGTTAGGACATCATCATCGCTCTCTTTGAATGCTGCCTCGATAAATTTCTGTACTTGGGGAAAATCCACTAAACGAAAATGAAGTATAAATATACCGGCAGGCATCGAACTGAAACGGTTGCCTACCGTTGTTTAACTGTGAACTTGCGAGTTTGATCCACGCTAAGCGCACTTTCCTCTCGGTATCATCAACGCCAAATGTCAGGTGTTCTTCAATTATGGGAACGATTGAATCGTGATAATGTTTTGCTGGGACGCAGTCTTGCGCACCATGTGCTTCAAGTAAACTTGACAGTGAGTTGATCGCTTCGGATTGAACATCCGCATCCAGGTCTGACAGTGCGATATCTTTAAGTCCCTCCAGAACATTGTCAGGAAGATGTCCTGGTTGGGGAATGTCGGGAATGCGTAATAAGCGCAAGCATCAGTGATGACGCACGTTTCTTTGAAAGTCCAAGGCGAGCTAGAAGCTTGATGGAGAATTGGCGAACCCTCCAGTCGTCGTTGCTCAGGAGAGAGTTGTAATTTTTGATGAGATTGTCCGCCACGAGCTCGAGGAATTCATCTGGCAGTCAAATCATTACTTCTAGACTAGGTTTAAGCATGTCAGAAGCGACCTGCCTCGGTCCATGAGTGGAAGCAACGACTCGAGACAAACAGATCGAACGTCGTCATTAGTATCATAGATGGCTATCTGAACGATGGCGCCTGGACCAGATGGAAATCTGTGTGGCGCTGATTGAAATAATGGTGTCAATCTCCGGACGTCCACAAGGAAGAGTGCGATACAACCAACCATAGCTCGCCAGTGTTGCAACAATTTCCACCCAAATGATACATCTGTCTCCTTTGATTTTGTCCAGCAGTCGACGCAGAGAAAGAGGCGGCTCCGATCCGTGGACATCTGCATCTCCTATCCAGCTTGTTATATCTTTTGAGGTCTTGTCAAGAGCACAATCGACAATTTGTTTTAGAGTTGCTTAAGCGACAGATAGTTTGATTAGAAATGCGTTCGTCAGGCTGAGATGGTCTCTTACGTTGTGATGAAAGCGAAACCAGCAAATCTACCCATTTCTGGAGATGTGTCCAGTCATGAACAGAATCGTCCAAGCTTACGCCCAACTCGCCTGGTATAGCTTCCTGTAGAGCGACAGGGTATTCTGGATCTAGGTGGTTTGTAAAAATTAGCATGGGTCTAGCTGCGAGGGCGTGTATAGCGACAAACTTGCAGCCCAGAAGTCTTCTTTGCCCAAAATGGAGAAAAGAGGGCTCTCCGTCCCCTGACTATCTTCATCATCGTAGATGGCGCTCTCTATCCACAGCTCAAGCATGAGAGATATTGCCTCAGGGAAGTGAACTGGAAAAAAAATGAATGTCGAAAAAGGTGGGGTGCAGCAAAAATTTACCGTCTCGTGCCACCTGGCCAATTAGCGGGATCCAGAAGGCACATCTCCGTGGATCGTCCCACCTATGGCCCACGATAGTCTCTCTGGAGGATAAAATGGCGGTTTTGAAGCTGATACCGTCTATAGGTTCATCTGAGGGACCATCGTTGAGACTCGTTTATACTTTAACACATGCTCAATATTACTCACGGGTCCGATCGCTATAGCATCGATTGAAGATGTTTGAAAGCAATCGGATAGACGACATACAAATGTCGTCATTATCTAGCCCAGCAAGTTCAACCAGTTTCTCGAGCAAACGTTGGTCAATGACCACTGTCAAAGTTCAATCTGGCTGCGCAGGGATGCATGTCTGGAGTACCTACGTCGATTCACAAACATTTCTGCCACGAGGATGAAATTCTGATGAGCCCGCCAAATATTCCGCTTGTTCAGTAAAGGGGCATCCTTTAACCAAACTAGTGGGTCGAGGTTTGAATTGACCAAGTAGCCTGTGCACATGTAAACTGTGGACGTACACAATATGAATGACTTGCACTTACCGGTTCGGTCAAGTTCCTTGAGAAACTGTTGGGAGTTGCGCTGAGTAGTCAAGTCCTCATCGTATATGGCCAATTTGATGATATCACTGAGCAGGGTTCCAACAACGTCTTTGAAAAAATCGGCTGATTTAGTCCAAGGAAACAGGAAAGCGGGTCGTTCAACCGGCACGGTATCCAATCCTGCATGGCCACACTTCAGGATCTCTATCCCAGCCCTGAGTTGGCACAGTACTTGGTGACACTTGGGGTCGTAAAGGCTGCTTTTGAGGTGCTGCGCAATAGCTTTCTTGATGTTGGCTTGAAATTTGACTAAAATACTCTGCATGAGGCCAGAAAGTGTTGCAGAGATGGATGGCATAAACCTACCCTCAGACCAAAAGTCATGCACCATACCGAGTGCGAGCTGGCGAATACCATTCGGCTCAGGGCTCAACGCCACATCAACCAAACCAAACATGACTTGGTATATGCAATGATATAACGGAGATTGAGGCACTACAAACCTGTCAAAATCACCGCACGAAGTAAGTTGAGACACGTACGCCCGTGAAGTGTTCTCAAAAAATCAATGGCACTTATAGGGGCATGGGACTCAGAGTTTACCAAGGCAGATTCAATGCTTGCAGCAAGGATGGAGGTGATCTTCTCCTGGGAGTCTTCTAAGGGCCCAGTGAGCAATAAGCTGAGACAACAGTCTAACATCACCTCACCATCAATAGCGAGATTTTCTAGTATTTGAAATCCGAGTTCTCGAACACCATACTGGTTTTCACAAACGATGAGCGTAGCAATGGTCGCGACCATGGTGAGATGATCAGACTCCGAGAAACGGATGGGTGCTTCACTTCGAGTCGGACTTTGGAGGGAGTCAGAGCGAATTGGACTTCTATCGTGGTCAGGGTTTCGCCGCGGTGGTTGGGGTATATCAAGGAATTCATCTGTATCTCACAAATAATGTTACAGCTCGTAAAGATCAATTTAGATGGGGGAAGACCTTACCGCCTGGAGCGGGGCCTTGCTCAAGCATTTTGACAGCATGAATCGGGATACGGCGGCGTTCATGGGAAAGGGCAGAAAGTAGGCTTCGTAATACGTCAAGCGTCTGCAGGGTGTCGGTGGAGTCCAAGTCTGCGACAGTCACTGACAACGAAGGGACTTGCAGGTAAACAGTCAGCGCATCGATCGCCATATCACCCCAAGCAGACGCTTTTGAAAGACAAATGAAATGTGATGTCATACAACGATATCGATTTTGCGTACCGGTTGTTCCGTAGAGCTTCTTCAAGTACGTTGAAACCAGCTTGCCTATCTCGACTTGCGTCGTCTCTGCATTGGTAAAACCGACCCATTCGCTGGCACGGCCGGTGTCGATGGCCGTGTGCGCGGCTACGAACGATGTCAGAAGGTTGACGATGGATAACTTAGGCACGGGAAAGCTTACCCCTCGCCAAACATAGGCTCAGGATCATGGAACTGACAGTCTTCATGTGCTTTTGACCGTGAAGCACTCCGCGGCTGGCAGCAACTGTGAAGTGAATTCGGTGGTTAGAGGAAATGTCTTGCCATGCCATATGCCAAGGTTGGTCTGCCAACTCAATCGCGTCAAAATCTCCGAAATCTGCGTCGGGCTCAGAGTTGACACTGGACCAGTCCAGTAATGGCAGGAGGTGCAAGACTTGTGTTCGAAGACTGAAGAGTAAAGGTCTAAAGCTTTCAGGAAGACCGTTCCACCGATGAAGCGGGTTGACCGGGTCGCTGAGAGATTTACGCAGTTGATCGGCAAACGCGTTGCGTTGTGCGACATCGGGGATTTGGGTGTTGCTGTTGCTTGCCGACATGTTTTCCTCGATGCATTTGACGGACCGGAGCAGGGCAAGCAAGCAATTAGCAAGAATGGTAGGGTGCTGCAATGCGCCGTCGTGGGTCAAGTCGGTAGCACACCGGGAGAAGTGCGACAGAAGTATTTGGGGAGTGTCGGTCTGGCAGAGGTGATTAACCCACTTCTCCTTGAAAGAAGGCAGTGCGATTTCTGACACGGCGGCGTTGACGTGTGAGGCCTTCGGAGACTTGATAGACTTCTCGTACAAGATTTCTGCGAGGCTATGATTAACCTCCACCACTTCCAACACAGGGGTTGACCTAGGTGATCTCCGGAGCCGCAGCGCCATCCATATTACCTTGAGCCATTGAAGGAAATCGGATAGAGGGGTGTTGAACGGTGACGTTGGTGATACCAGCGGTAAAACTGTCATCAGAAGGTACAAAGCTCCACCCGCAGCACAGAAAGCAAGAAGAATGCTGCTGAGGGTTGGGCTATCGCCATATCCACGAATCACTAAACCGACCAGGAAGAGGAAGGTCGCAATTTGGAGAAGCAGTGGAACTACTGTGATGACTTCTTTCAGGTACCACCGCTCTGCTTGTTTGTCGAGCCTGTATCGATTATACGCGTCCTTGGCTTCCCGCAGCTTCGTGACTGAAACGTAGTTCATGAGCCAAGTCTTGGCCAAAACACCAGTTATCGCACTGAATAGGGTGATGTAGAGGCTGAGAATCCATAGCCCATTCACCCATTTCGTGGCGGTTGAGATACCTGGCGTCTGGCTAATCGAGCCACTCAACAAGGTCTGTCGAATATCCCTGAGGAGATTCTGTTCCGAGTCAGCTTGGAGATCTTTTCTCGCATCAAGGACGAAGGAGGACACGATTCCACCGAATAAACCGGCCTGTGTAGCTCTAAGAAGACTTCCTTCTATCCTGAATATCGAGGGCTTACAAAAATCAGAAGCGCATCCAATCCGCCCTTCCATAGTTCTGCCTTTTCGTTTGCCTCCCGTTCAGCGTCTTCAAGATATAGATACCAAACAAGGGCATCCTTTCTGAATTCAAGTTCATCGCCGTTCTTTGAGTCCTCGTGACCGTAATCTGCGCTGATCTTATCATTGCTCGAATCTGTGGGGCCATGCTCTGCGATGTTCTCGTTGTTGGCATACTGAGCGGCAGGCTCAGGTTCGTAATGAGGGAGGAGAAGCGACGGACTCACCGTTCTGCTTGTGTACGGGTCCATAGACGAAAGTATGGATGGGGTGTAATGGGGAGCAAGAGGGCGCTGGAAGGTCTTTAAGAGTGTCGAAGACTTTTAAAAATAGATCAGAATAGGCGCCTGCGTTCTTCGGTTGTACGACACTCATAAGCCTATAGTGGGAAAGTCAATCGATCATGGTTAAATTGAATGACACCATGGGAAGGGACCGCTGCAACGGAAATGAAGCTCAAGGTCGGCCCCACCATCGCGGGCCTTTCTTGACGAATCACGAACCGCATTTGCCGGCAGTAATGAACTTCAAGGCTTCAGAGGCCGGCTGAGAACACGAGTGATTCGCTCAGCATAAAAGCTCACTCGCAGGACATCAGATTTTTAAGCGCTGAGCCGTCAAATCTAGTCCAGCTACTGGGTCAGCTGCAAGGTTTTAACACCGCCGTTGTATTCTCCTTGTCAACTGATAGAACAAATCCGAAGAGCAGGCGCGGGGCCTACTCGAAGTGCCCCCATGACTTGGTGAAGCAAAAAATGAATCCAAAGATATGAAATCGCGAGAAAACGCCAACTCACCTCTCCACATCTGACATGCCGATTGACCTGTTCAAGATGGAATAACATTTGCTGATCGAGCCCGGCTCGCGACTGTGAAGCCTCATCTAACGACGAAAGGTCCATCGGTAATTGGGTAGACAAAGACGACGCGCGCCACCCGACGTCGACATCAATGCGATGGACGACGCTGGGAAAATGCCCGTGAGACTACATTTGTCATGCCCAGCCTTGAGAAAAAAGTTTGGAGAATGGGCGTTGGTATCCGCTGAATAGTAATCTCTACCCTTTTACTTCACAAATGCCGCCAACAGCAGAGGCTTCTGCTTCCACAAGCAAGGCGGCTTCAAGCAAGAAGGATGCCTCAAATCAAGAAAGGACGCCTTTTTCAGCTCTGGATCTCTCCCAACCGACAGTCCGAGCCCTGGAGGAAATGGGTTTTTCGACAATGACCCAAATTCAAGAAAAGTCTATACCAGTTCTTCTCGCAGGAAAGGATGTGTTGGGTGCTGCGCGGACGGGCTCAGGAAAGACTCTGGCGTTCTTGATACCTGCTATCGAGATGTTGCATAGGCTAAAATTCAAACCATTGAACGGTGCGTCTTTCTTCCATCCCAATAATATTCATTATTTGCTGAAATCAACACTATAGGAACTGGAATTATCATCATCACCCCTACTCGCGAATTGGCATTGCAAATTTTCGGCGTAGCTAAAGATCTCATGGCGCACCATTCTCAAACATTTGGCGTTGTGATTGGAGGAGCAAACCTCAAGGCGGAGCAGGACAAGCTGGCGAAGGGTGTAAATTTGCTCGTTGCGACGCCCGGACGGCTGCTGGATCATCTTCAGGTGCGTTTACTAAATCCTTCGGAAGGGTTCACATTGGCTAACAACAGCTGCCTCCAGAATGCAAAGGGTTTTGTGTACCGGAATCTAAAGGCCCTCGTTATTGACGAAGCTGACCGGATTCTGGAAATCGGTTTCGAAGAGGAAATGAAGAGGATTATCTCGCTTTTACCGAGTGGTGCGTGGTCCAAGATTTATCTCGAAGGCGGGCACGGGCTAACAACATGACAGAAAATCGACAGACCATGCTGTACTCAGCTACACAAACCACAAAAGTTACCGACCTTGCTCGGATATCGCTCCGTCCTGGTCCCATCTTCATCGACGTTGATAAGGAAGAGTCGACAAGCACCGTCTCGACATTAACCCAAGGATACGTCGTTTGCTCCTCCGACACCCGTTTCCGCCTCCTCTATACCTTCCTCAAAAAGAATATGAAGAAGAAAGTCATCGTCTTCTTCTCGAGTTGCAATTCTGTCAAGTATTATTCTGAGCTCCTCAACTATATCGACGTGCCCGTTCTGGACCTTCACGTACGTACTTCGTCCCAACTTTCTATGTGGCATCCTAAAGAATGTGTGCAGGGAAAACAAAAGCAACAAAAACGAACCAACACCTTCTTCGAATTCATCAACGCCGAAACTGGCATTCTTCTCTGCACGGATGTAGCAGCGAGAGGGTTGGATATCCCCCGGGTGGATTGGATCGTGCAATTTGACCCTCCTGACGACCCTCGTGATTATATCCATCGTGTCGGACGAACGGCGCGTGCGGGAAAGGTTGGAAAAAGTTTGCTGTTCCTCCTCGAAAGCGAGCTGGGTTTCCTGCGGTATTTGAAGGAAGCCAAGGTTCCCCTCAACGAGTACAGCTTCCCCGCTGAACGGATAGCCAACATCCAAACTCAGGTAAGAGCTTCTTTTCTCGAATCAATGCATACCCGTAACTCAACTCCCTGCACCTTCAGCTCGAAAAGCTCCTCCAAAAGAATTATTTCCTCCACCAGTCAGCGAAGAACGGGTTCCGCTCGTACCTTCAAGCTTACGCATCGTACTCATTGAAGAAGATTTTCGACGTGAACAAACTCGATCTGGTGCAGGTCGGAAAGTCATTCGGGTTCTCCGTTCCTCCGAGGGTGAACCTTAACATCGCTCCGGGCGCTGGCAAGAGCGAAACGAGCCACAACAAGAGGAAACGCAAACAGGACGTCTCGGATGAGAGCGAGCAGGAGGAGGAGGCAGAGGAAGAAGATGGGGAGGACGAGAAATCGTCGTCGAGAGCTCAGGGGCAGGTCGGCAAGCAGAGGCGGATAGAGACGCTAGGTAAGAAGATGGTTGAGCGGGAGGTGTATAGAAAAGGGCGAGAGCAGAAGAGGCAGAAGGAGAGGGGCGAACAGTGGAGTCGGTAGTATCTTATCTTCTGGGTGGTTACTACGATGTATGGTGATGTACTTTCTGCGATCTACCGCTTCTCGGCAATTTGCTGTCTTATTTTCGAGCGCTCGAGCGGCGTTTGACATTCCGCATCGCAACAGTCCTTCCCCAGATTTTGGTGTCATTATCGGCAGTTCTCTGATTCCGTGCCGGTGACTTGGGGTATTTCTGGCCGATTGTGCATAATATCATGAATTTATTTCTTTGCAGGCGGGGCCACGGACTTGGAATGAGGGATCGGTGTCTCTACGAACATGTTGCCTCGACCGGTGCCCCCTGTATCTAACGTATAAATAGTGCATCACTGAGTTACAGTACTAGTAGACGGACGCATCAGTCATATGGACAAATGTTGAAGCCATGTAAACTCACATTCGAGGACGCCGAAAATTAATCTCCAAGACCTGCCACAAAGTCTTAGCCATATGCATTATGATATTGTGCCCATTTTTGCAGCCCCGTCAGCCGTCGCTCTCGAGACTTATGAAGTGTCTGTTCAAATGACGTGGTGGAAACCTGGTTGGGCCACACCCGAAACTGGCCATACTCATGGATCCGCTCGTAGACATCCTTTTCTGTGAATCGAGTACCCCTCATGGCGAAATCGTCCTAAGATATGCGTACGAGCATCAAAGGGGCCTCGAAAGTAAACGGTTTTGAAGTCCTTGATGAGTGGACCAGAATCATTCAGTCGGATGTCAGAAACGGTGTTGTCGTGACTGTCTTTTTTTATCGGTTAACCCAGTAGGGCCATGGTGTAGATGGTCCACGAGAGTGCATTAGACTTCATAGTTACCTTGGTAGGCGATGAAGAGGGTGGCGCCTCCAGACGAAAACAAGAAGACAACACCTGCCTTGCGGGGAGGACGCGCCAGCAGCCAATAGTGGAGGGAGGAGAGTGTTTGGTAACCTTCGAGGCCCTCTCCCCGACGGCCTCCACCCACGGCCGAGGGCGCCAGGCTTGGTCAGGTTTGGCTCAAGAACGACCGCGTAGTCCGGTCGATCGCGACTGGCTTGAGACAGGTTCTCAGCCGGCTTCGCATGTACACTGTCTGTGTCTAGAAAAAAGAATTCGCTCAGGCAAGCGGTCTACACCGCGGTCAGATGTGCGCCAGCAAGTAGAGGGGCCAATACTTACTCTTTTCGCAAACAGTTTGCGAGAGCTTGTTGGAATATTGGGTGAATTTCTAAATTTCAGTCTCTTCGGAATCTTCTTTCCTGAAGCTAGAGACTTCTGCATCTCCGTGGCTGTCGCCATACGAACGGTGAGGTCCATCGTGCTGAAGCGAACAAGGCCCCAAATCCAAACTTTGCGTGAAGGCTGAAGTTGTCATTAGTTTTCGAGCTCCGAATCTCTCCGCAGCCGGCGCCACCTTTGTGCCACACCGAGTAGTGCTTCGTTTCTTCCAAACCGGTCACAGTGAGTCTCAAGTCACGCATCGACAATGAATTGCGATAACGTTCAGTACTAGTACAGTACAGGTCCACCGTGTCAACTGTCAGGGTGGCAGGCCAGAGGACTGGTCCTGCGTTCATCCCTTCGATGCTGGTCATACCCCCTTGTCACCTGTTTCCCGTTGACATGGAATGTACGCTCGGGGTCGTCACATGAAGGTATAACGGCCAGTCTATCTTCCCGAAAGACTGACAGGATGAACGAGGGCGATACCTACAAAAAGGGGCTCAAACCTAACTCTGGCTACTACCCATCGACACTATCCCTTGATACTCGATAGCTCTGCCCAGCGATACTCTTGCCATGTCTGATCGTACCTCTAACCGCAGTCGCTTCTGGCGCGCTAAGTACGCTCGCGAGTGCACCAAATCATTTCAAGCACAACAAATACTTCCCTACATCACCGGTCCCCCTCGAGGACCCGTTCCAATGATTCCATCCGATCATCCTCCTCTTAAACCTATCCGTTCTCCTATCCCAATCCTCATGAGTGGCGCTATAGGCGAAGCTCCTGAAGATCTAATCATTGGGATAGTTGGGGCGGGTGCTGCGGGTCTGTATGCTGCAATGATCCTGGATGATCTTGGGATCAAGTACGAGATCCTGGAGGGTTCCGACCGCCCCGGTGGTAGAATCCTTACCCATCACTTCGAGGATGCCAGCGGTGATGTCAAGCCATGGAACTACTTTGTAGGTCTCTTGATTATTCTCTGCCCTCCCATAGAGCTCATCGGTGCGACGTGCCTGGCACAGGATATTGGAGCCATGCGCTACCCCGATATTCCTATTATGTGGCGCGTCTTCGACCTTTTCAGAAACCGCCTTGAAATCGGGGACAAGTTTGTCCGCTATATCATGAACAGCGAGAACCAGTTTCTCGAGTATAATTCTCAACGGGTCCAACAGAAGAACGTTTACGCTGAACCTACGGCTGATTGGTGGAAAGACTCCTCGTCGGCTGGAGGCTTAGTACCCCCAGAATACATCGACAAAGGTGTCAATCACTGGTTAGCGGAATGCTTCACTCCGTTCAAGGACCTCCTTGTGGATGACTGGGACAAGGGCTGGGCCAAACTTATGGAATTTGATCACTTCTCTGCCAGAGCGTTCATGGTACTTCCCTTCGATATACAGAACGAAGACGGATCGAGTTTCCTGACGAAAGAAGCTTACCCGGACGCTGTGATCAATTGGATGGAGAGAATGAACACGGGAACAGGTCTGTTCGACATGGCGTTCTCCGAGATGGTCATCGACGACCTTCAATTTGACTGGCCTGCTGGCTCAGCTCTCAAGTTTGGTGGAAGTGGCGCAAGAGAATTTGATGGCAGCTGGCACTGTTTGGCGTAAGTTCCATCCAAATCTCAGCTGGACGGGGTCTAAAATTGCTACGTCTGCAGAGGTGGTAGTGAAGTCTTCATAAACGCGATGGTCTCCAAGATCCCCGACCCAACCAAGATTCAATATAACAAGCGGGTCACCTCAATCACTCCCACGGAAGATGGAAAACCTATCTCCGTCACGTACAGTAGTGGCGGAGCCAGTGCTTCGACCAAGTATGACTACGTGATCTCCACTATCCCACTCCCTGCCTTGCGCTTCGTTGACCTGGATGGGTGCAACCTCAGCTATGCTCAGCTGGAGGGAATGCGTACCCTCCGCTACGACTCAAGCTGCAAGGTCGGAATCAGGTTTAGCTCCAGGTGGTGGCAGACTCTATCGACCGGCTCCATCCAAGGCGGTCAGACCAAGACCGACCGCGTCGTCCGCACCGTCGTGTTCCCTTCCTACGGTGTTGATGACCCCAACACAGATGCGGTCATGATCGCCAGCTATACGTGGTCCCAGGATGCAGCCCGTGTCGGCGGTCTCATGAATGGGCGTAGCTCTGCCGAGGAGGAATTCCTTATCGACAATATTCTCAAGGATCTCGCGGCTTTGCACGAAGTGACATTCGAGTTTTTGAAGAACGAGATGTTGGACTGGTGTGCATGGGACTGGTATTCAGATCCGTTCACGCTCGGTAAGTGCCTTCTCGATGACTGAGGGGTCCGGTCGTTAACCATCTTTTTCTTTTGTTTAGGCGCTTTCGCTCTCTTTGGCCCTGGTCAGTTCAAGAACATATATCCAGCGTTCGGACAAGGTGCTGCTGGTGGAAGGCTCTTATTCGCTGGAGAGGCCATCAGTGCTCAGCATGCGTGAGTCCTCCTGAAAGTGCAGGTTTGGAGATCGGTGACTTACTATTTTTTCGCCAACAGATGGGTCGAGGGTGCCCTCGATAGCGCCTATGAAGCCGTGCGGAAGATACTGGAGGGGGCGGGTCTCGATGAATACCTTGAAAAACTCGACGCAAACTGGGCCAACCCTCACCTCAACAAGGCCGAAGCTGAGGAGCACAAGAAGCTCTTGCGAAAGCAAGAGCTCATTGGGGCGTTGTTCTCTACAACTAGCGACCGCAAAGAACTTGAGAAGGCTCTCCGGGACCTCTAAGCAATTGCCTCTCATCGCCTAGGCCGCTCAACAGATCTGAGCTCACCTAGGAAACTCGTCAAACTACCACCACGGGGGAACGGTAAATCAATGTACGATATGTAGGAGACCAAGTCCGAGAAACTCAAGATATGATTCCGACTCTGTGTATCTGTGTAATATAATATCACTCGGAACGCTACCTCATTTCAATGTATTCTGCAGTTCAAGATCTTCGCACTGCATATGAGACTACTCCAGCGGTAGGAATTGACTCGAAATTAACGTCCAAAGAGTACAGCGAACGAACAGGTTCGTGGCATCTACACGCGCAGTTGGACGTTGCCTTGACGAAGTAAAACTCAAAACAATGGATAAGCACTGATCATTGGTACATGAAGGACATGGTATCAATGCGGTGGGTATACGGTGATGAGGGCAATGTTGAAATGCTAATTCGACTGTCTTCCTCGCTCCTCGGCTCCTTCATGCCTAACCCTGTCCTGCAAGCTCTTCAGGTCTCAGCTTGACAAGTTTAGCCAACTTGCCCCGAGCCATCGACTTCCTTGAAGCAGAGACGGGTGTCTTCGTCAGCGTCGGTCCACATGTCGACAAATTTGTCAGGGAAGGCGTTTTCCGGCTCGCTCACGAGTTCCACCTGGGTCGCAAAGTTTGAAATCAGTTGCGACTGCACCCAAACATGAAACACTTACCTGCTCGTCGCTAGGGTCAGGGCTTTCATTGGGACGATGCTTTTTCAACTGGTCGTCATCCTAACATAAATCAATACACAACAAGAAAGGAGGATAAGCGATGATACAAACCCTGGGCTGGCCGTCAGGATCGCGCTTGCGTTTCTTGCGCTGCTCCTCGGATAGTTCGGCACTTTGGAGCTGCAGTGGCGTGTAGGATATCGTGACAACCTGTGGCCTCTTCTCAACTATACGTGGATGCTGGGGGTCAATGCAGTGTGCCATGAATTCCTCGTCGCGATGCTGTTCGAGGAAGGCGAGAACCAGGCGCTGGAAAGCCTCGCTAAAGTATTCCGGATGCTTCCTGGGGTCGTCCTTCGGCAGCCAAAACCGGTCAGTTTGGAGAATGGTAGCCATAGTTTTGATCAAGGGCACGACAGGGGCAAAGTGCGAGTGCGCGAGGCCTTGCAGAGAGCTGAAAAAAAGGGCGTGGCGCTTGTCACTGTCGCCAGTGAACCCAGCGAATATGAATTGATCGACGCTCTGTTTGGGTAGGTCGACGGGTGACGCTGCCATCAGCCAATATACCAAGACCCAGAAGACCGACTCGGCTTCATGGTCCAGATCGTGCCTCCATCCACGTTTCAACGCCTCCTCGGAAACATTGGGAGGGCGATACGGCGCGTCTATGACGGGTGGAAACTGATCATATCGCTTGGGATGCCGAGCTTGGTACGCGGCAGGGGCATCCGGTATATTGTCCACTACGAATGTTCTAGAGGGAGGATCGAGCGGTCCGTGATTCTGCACTGCCCGGGCGACGAAACCAGGCGTCCCCTATGTGACATTTGAGTTGAAGTGGTAGTCAACAAACTCGTTACCCACAGTGCATGTTGTGCGCTTGTGCGCTTCATCTTGTCGCTCGTCAAGGATTTCGCCATGATTGAAGTCGATGAGTAGCGCACATGTTTCGAGCGGATCCGGATGATTTCTGATTACAAAGTATGAGCCTTCTGGCAGAATGGTGGGTTCAACTGCTTACTTTGAATCCAGGAGATGCCTGGCAAAGCAAAGATCCTTGTGCTCGTCGGCCACGGACTTGGAATGGGGGATTGGAGTCTCCACGAACATAATGTTGCCTCGACTGATATCGCGGTGGAGTACTTGGTATCTGACGTACAAATAACGCGTCACTGGTTGTACGGACGCGTTAGTTGAGTAATGTGGACAAAGGTTGAAGCCATGCACCCACATTCTAGGACGTCGAAGATAATTTCCAGGACCTGCCGCAAAGTCTTGGCCATCATGATATTATGCCCATACTCCTGCAGCCCCGTCAGCCGACGCTCTCGGGACTCGTGAAGCGTGTCTGTTATGATATGGTGGAAACTCGGTTGGGCCACCCCTGGCACAGGCCCATGCTGGTGTATCCGCTCGTAGACATCCTTCTCTGTGAATCGAGTACCCGTCCTGGCCAATTCGTCCTTCACCACCCTCACGGGCTTGCCTTCCACGATAGCTTCTGACCGAGGATTCACGAAGACATGCGTGCGAGTGTCGAAGGGGGTGCGAGAGTAAACAGGTTTGAAGTCCTTAAGGAGTGGGACAGAATTGTTCAATCGGATGTCGAAAATGGTGTTGCCGTCACCGTCATTCTTCCTCAGGTATTCGTCATTGACCCAGTTGGATACCGGGGGGTGGTATAGGTGGTACACGAGAGCAAACATGAGTTTCCTAAGCTCTGAAGACCCCCACTTGCCAAGAGTGCACTGAACGTCAGGGTTGCCTTGGTAGGCGATGAAGAAGGTAACACCCTCGGACGAGACCAGGAAGGCAACGCCTGCCTTCCGGTCGGGGCGCGCCAGCAGCCAATAGTGGAGACAGGTCAATGTTTTCTGAAGGGGGTCCTTGTCTCCCTTCGAGGCCTTCTTCCCGACGGCCTCCATCCACGGCCATGGAGCACCGTGGTCTTTCGAGTCTTTCGGACTCGAGTTGAGAGCAGCGACGTAGTCCGGTTGACACTGGCTGGCAACTGGATTCTCAGCCGGCCTCACAGTCTCCATATACACGAAAAGAAGGAGCTCAGGCCGTTGAACTGTTGAACCCGTCAGAGCTGTTTGCTAATGCGTTGTTATGAAGACTTACACTGCTCGGAAACGAATTTTGATAGCGAATTGCAATCTTCATGGAAAGTCTTGAATCTACAGTCCAAATCTCGAACTTCTGGCACGACCACTGTGCCCCTAGTCAAAGCTAGGATCATCTGGTTTGACCTCATCTTCCGAAGTTGAAGGTACATCGCGCTGGCCCATGCATTTCGTCCCAAATGTGCTCTGCGTGGTAGCTTTGAATATTCCTGGGCGAAGATTTATGGGTATGATTGCTGTTTCCGGGTTGGCAGAGGTTTCCGTCGATCCCTCTGGCAGTGGTTCAAACTCCGAACTCATCCCCGCAGATCCCCGCCCACCGTATTCCTTGTACGACCACCCATGATCACGAAACCATTTATTATGCCTCACGTCTAATAAGACGAGATCAAGGTCGATTTCTGTTTGGATTCTCCGTTCGTTCGAGAGCGCATCTCGGCATCGCTTCGAGCGATGAGAAAGAAGGGTCAGATCTAGTCACAAGAAGAAGAGCCTCCAACTCGCGCTCAAATCAGATGAAAGCGAGCCAGGGACGGCTGGAAGAACGAAATTTTGCCTGGGACTTGGGCGCTTAAGCGCTCAATAGACAGTTGGCAGAGATCAGAGGCAAATAGAGATGCTGGGTAAGAAGATGGTGGATCAGGAGAGAGGATCCTGTAGCAATTGGACTAATGCCGACTTCCTTTCTTTTCGGTGGATTACTCTGGTGGACTAGACTCGCAACCATTCGTTCCGCTCTGTGTTGTCATGTTTACTTCTACATGATCACACAATCAAGCGGCAACATATACAAAATAATGTCCATTTAGGGAAGGAAACGTAAACAAAGACAACATAGCGGAACGACTGGGAGACTCGGAGCACTTTTGAGGGAATCCCCCCCAGCGTGACAACGACTTAGAAAAAAACGACCTTCGTACCTCAAAAAAAAAATTCCTCTCAGGATACAATAAAGAGAGGTTTTAAATCAAACAGAATCGAATACAAGTGGCGTGAAAAATACAAAATTTTCGAAAATTCGACCGACTTAGTTGGGATTGTCGGTCGGGGGGTGCGGGGGAGGGCGCAGGTGATGCACCGACGTCGTGAAAGGGCGTGGGGGAGTTGGAGTGGGTGGGAGACTGTATGCGGGATGTACGTACATTGGCACAGGTTGATATTGCGGCCAAACGGCCATATTTGGGTGAGAATATGGTATGGGAGGTCCGTGAAAGGGCGAGAACAGGTAATGACCGTGTTGACTCTGCGGTGTTGCAACCAGGTGGGCGTAAGGATTTCGTGTAGGTGTAATCAGCATGGGCTGTGCAGGAGGTCTCTGAGGAGCAGGAGTGGTACTGGTAGGGATCTGTGCGGCTGTGGCAGGTTGATTGACAGCGACAGATCGAGAAGTCGATGCCGCAATGGGGGTTGACGTGGCAATCGATCCCTTTGCTCTCTTCCCTCCACCATCCTCATTGTCGTTGGCAGCGGGAGCTGGCCTTTTTGTGCCCGCAGCCCGTGGCTTTGGTACAACCGGGCTGATGGACTGCTCTTGTAGTACAGTAAGTACTTCAGTACCATATTTTTCAACCCATAGCCAACGCCCTTGCACCAGTTTCTTAAAGTGATCTATTGAGCCAATGGGACCAACCGACGACAAGAGCTCGATTAACGCATCGCTCAGAATACCTGAGCCTGTGAACGATGCGCCTTTGAAGTCGCGCGCTGCTATCTTGACACGCCAAGCATGGAGCCGAGCGAGTGCAGCAACATCGGGATCGCCTCGTTTTGGAGCTTTTTGCCTTGTCTCCACCCGCCGTTGCTCTGGCCGTGTCAGGTCAAGGAGCGAGGAATCGCAGTTGTCGCAGCATGGGACGGTAGGTTCTGCCATTCTGATTAGTTGTGTCAGTTGCTAATTTTTTGACTGCTCACCTGGGCGTGAATTCTTGAAGATATCAGTCATAACTTGACGGCGACAGGTGCCAGTCTGAACAAGGGTATACAGGCCTTCGTCTAGTGCCGCTGTGTCCAACGGTATGTCGATACATTCACCGCTACTGTCGCTTTCTTTGGCGTGTCCACCTCGAAGCGCCCCTCGGGCCTTTGCATATTCCTTTGTGGCTTTCGGATATGTTGATGACTGACGCAACCCCCCTTTTTTAGATTTACTACTGGAGCTTGCCTGCTCCTGCTCGTTCGGCCTCGATGATTCCATATGCTTGACGATGTCGGCCTCGTAGACTGACCTCTCAACCAGCAGGACGGCCATGCCTTTTCTGTCAGGGTCTCTGGCTGCACGACCCGCCCTTTGGACCCACGACGACACTGAGCTGGGCAGTTTCCACTGCACAACCACATCAATGTCTGGGATGTTGCAGCCCTGTAGCATAATGTCAGGTGGGTTCGGTAACTCGAATGATACGGAGGCTCTGCTCACCATTCCGGCAGCATCGGTGCAGATGAGAACTCGGACCGTTCCTCTTCGGAAATGGTCCATGACGTTGGCGCGATATGTGACCGAGAATGCAGCGCTGTATGGACGAACAAAGCCTGTATAGCGCAGGATCTCTGGGCAGCATCCATAGAGGAAGTTTTCGATTTCGGTGGCGACGGCAAGGCTATCGGCGTATATGAAAGTCTTCTTGATGTCTTGAATCTGCATAACCTGTGCTGGGACAATGAAGCCAAGATCCCGGTACGTGTTCATTGGATGTTGCATGGCCCTGATGACAATTGACACATTCGCTCGGTCGTTTCCTAGGTTGAGGTCCACCATGCCGAGTTGGTCCATCTGTAGCCGTCGGACGACATCGTGTCGAACGCGGGGGGCGAGCGTAGCAGACATGGCAACAAAGGGTGTTCCACGAGGAAGCAGTGCCTTCAGGATGCCCAGGGTGCCATAGAGCTTGCGGAAACCACTGCCCCACAGTGAGACGACATGGGCCTCGTCAAAAATGACAGCTAGTAATCGACCTGCCATTTCACGATGACGGACAATTTGAGTGATGAAAACCTTTGACAGGAGCATCTCGGGGGATAGGATAACAATGTCCCATTTCCCGCTACGGATTCCCTTGAGCCAACCTGAGTCAGGTATGTTATTATTTTCCTTTGTAACTGAAACTTACAATCAGATTCTCTTTAGACAAGCCTTCGTGCGCGCTATTGATAGCAATTGCTCGCAGCCCAAACTCGGTCTTGAACGTTGCAACCTGTTCTTCCTGCAGGGCAATGAGAGGCGAGACGAGTAAGGTGACCTTGCCAGTCACCTCTTCCAGTGCATAGGCGCCCGCTACGATGGCAGTCTTCCCAAATCCTGTACCTGCATGGACCAGTACATCTCGTCGTTGGAGTAGGCCTCTGATGGCCTCGAGCTGGAAGGGACGAGGTGTGTGTTTCCATTTGAATTTTTCCTTGATAATTTCTCCTAATGCCGAAAGCCTCTCCTCTGACAGAGATAGCTGCGGCAGCTTCCCTGCCTGTGGAGGGTGCTGTTTTCGGGAGAGCGAGCGTAGAGACATGGTCGGGGTTGCGGATAGAATTGCTTCATGACAAATATCCCGATCGCACTGAGCCGGCGCACACTGTACTTCCTTACCATCATCTACTACATGTCGTCCACTATCCCTCACGCCGCTGAAGCCATTCTGGAGGCTGATGTCGAAGAGAACGAAGATGACTGGTATGACGACCCAGATGGACAAGCTGACAGTGACTCTGAGGGGCTTCTGGTGTCCTCGCCCCTTCCTGGGTCGAGCCTCGGCCCCTTTTCAAGCCCAAATACAGTCCGTTCAGCAACACCAACCCCTACTTCAAGATTGGAGGAATCCCTACTTCCGACATCATCGACGCTGCTTGTTACTCCTCAGCGACCCGGGGGCACGTTGACGACACCCCATAGCTCTCCACTTTACACACCTATGTCTCAGCTTCTTGCGCAGGAAGGTATCATCCCAAGCAGCAGCATTCGTGGTACACCAGGAGAGCGACGGCAGAAGCGGATGGCCAAAGGGCGAAAGCGGCAGAGGCTGGCAATCGCGCAGATCCAGGAGATGAAGAAGGCGGTTACCGACAGCTCCAAGTACCGCCTTTGTGCATCAGTGCTCCGAAAGCTCAAGGCTCGAGGTGTTCGGTTTTGGGATCTCCTAAAGTATGTCTCGGATCCTAGTCTTGGGCAGGGGCGCATTCGCTGGCACGATTTTTTCGTGTTCGATGGGGCAGCCACCGAAATCCTGAATTTTTGGACATCATCAAGAAACAGCAAGCCTGCGAGAGAGGAGGTTATTGGATGGGCTGTTAATTTTGTTGCTGGGGAAGTTGTGAAGGAGGCTCGAAGGGTTACGAAGTCGGGCGAGCTGCAAACACTGAAGCAACCTATAAACCACAAGCTTGTTACCACGTTCGACATCAAGGGTTATACCGCTCGCTTGACAAGCGAGTGGGCGCCTATCGCAATGACAATCATTTCTGCCTTTTCAACATCTCAGCACGTGGCGAAGCATACAGAGAAACGTCGAGAAAAAACAGCACTGGTAAATCTTGCTTCGATTTCTGCGGCTGCTGTCGTTGCTGAACACCGTACAGGTTCAAACCATGGCAGGACTTATGTGTCTCGGCGAGTATAGTCGAGCCAATAATCTTGTCAAGCGAATTATGGCACTATATCTATATGCTTCGGGGGCCCAGCG
Organism: Candolleomyces efflorescens; assembly: GCA_027579765.1. NCBI lineage: Eukaryota > Fungi > Basidiomycota > Agaricomycetes > Agaricales > Psathyrellaceae > Candolleomyces > Candolleomyces efflorescens. The sequence continues at coordinate 24,842 of JAMZDL010000041.1, forward strand.
GCAGACTATCAATGTCTTGTCGAAGCTTGGGTACTCTGAGAGCTATAGTAGTCTCATTTCTTCACGCCAGCGACGCATACGCAAGAAAAAACAACCTGACCGCTCACAGCGGGATTCGGGGCTTAATCCCCCTCTGGAGGAGCCAAACGGTGAAGGACAAAGGCTGGGAACGCTCTACCAGCTCTCGGACTCTGTTCGAGCAGAAGCTCGTGCAGTTGCCGCAACTGGCGAGTACGGCGTCGTTTACGACAATATTAATATTGCGTTCTCAAATGCTGAGCAAATTCTTGGTCGCCATGGTCAGTAGTACTCAGTACACAGTCCTAACTTCACTCATCGCAACTAATTGAAACTTCACGCTTGCAGATACACAGGAAAATGGCACCTGCGCAACCCTGTTCACGCTCAATGGACCTGTTTCAGCAGGGGACCTTGATCTCGGTGCTCTTCAGCAGAGCTTTCTCGATGCACCTCCGCTCGACATCCACGATATTCTTCTCACAGCCTCAGAGCAACAAGAATTTGATGGGTATCTTGTGGCAACTATTCTACGTGTCATTGTCGAATTTGGAGGTGAACCGTTCAAGAAATTCAATGCCAATATGAAAGACTTCCAGCCACAGTCCTCGTTGAAACTCAAACCTCAACAGACAAAACTCTTTCCCCTCCCGGCCTGGAATATCGACGAATCGTCTACTATTGGCAACATTGAGGTAGTGGATGCCATTACCGAAGAACTGAAACTCAAGGAGCACCCCGAGTTCAATAACCGGGTTCGCTTCCTTGCCGGCGATCAGCTTTCGATTGGTCGGCTTCGTTCTATTGAAACCTTGCGCGCAGGACACGAAGAAGGCTACGATGGCTTCTTCTGGGGTGTCAACCTCCTGGGGCTTTTCCACACCAACATCGCTGATGTCCACGGATTCATTCTTACTCATTTCGGGAAGCCAAACGCTGGAACATCAAATCCTGGCTCCCTTTCATTCCATAATACGCGTCTCAACCGATTACCTATCACCCTTTCGTCGCTCCCACCATTCAGGGTCTGCAGAGACTTGATCTATGTCTCCCTTTACGCTCGTGTTCTCCACTGCCTACTTTTGGTTTCAGATACACAGTCATTGGAAGATTACATCAAGTCGTATGGAACCTGGGATCAACTTGTCGTACATGCTCAGAAGATTTTCGATCAATTTGCCCAGTCAGCTGTGGTCGAGGACCTTCGGTGGAAGCGCAAGATGTCTACCCTCCAGAACCAAACTGCCCAAGGTGATATGGTCTTTGAGAATGCGATTCTTTTCTTGCGTGATGCACTTGTATCCAAGGAGTTCGCTGACGCAATCAAGACAAACGATCCTGGCCGCATTGTTCTCGTTCTGAAGCATTTCGCCCTCAGCTTCCGCGGAAACGGACGCATCAAGTACGCATATGAGATGCTGCATCTGATACATCATATCAAGCACATATGGCCGGCAAGCATCAGGTGAGCTTCATTTCCTTTAGATTTTGCCAGCTTCCGACAAATAGCTGATTTTAAACAGGAGAATATCACTTAATAACATGGTCCTCAATCCGACTGGAAATCCGGAGGGTGGTGTGCCGGCCGACTTAGTTCAGGAGCATGGTAACCTGCTCGCAAAGGTGCGTAGATGTCAATCTGCCTAATTCACTGTCAACCCTTTTTCTTATGATGTCTCAGGCAAAATACAAGGCCAGAGGCTCAAATGCTTCATGGTCATTCATGTTTACCGTCACGCCGTGCACAGAATCGCTTCGTGTGCTTCACAACAACTTCAACAATACTCTTGGGTCGGACTTGGGTACAAAACATGCGGACGCAAGGCTGGCTGAAGATATTCAGAGTCTGATGGACAGCCTGAAGGAACACAAGGTTTATTCTCTCCAATCAGGTCGAGTTACCCAGGAGGACGATCCGCCAGTTCCGGATGTCGTCACTTCCGGGCTGCAACAACTTATAGGTCCACTCGAAGACTACAACCGTGCATTTCAACAGCTTCAGAAGCGACGAAATATGACACCAATTACTGCTGTTGGCGATAATACTCCTGATAGCGCCCGAGAAGATGGCACTTCCATTTTGTCAAGTCCCCGAGCCAGCTCTCCGATCAGATCTTCAACCCTTGCAGACCTCTCTCCAGATATTCCAGAACTTCAAGATTACATCGATACAACTCAAGACATGTATGAGAATGAGCTGCAACAGATGGCAAGGGAGCTAGAGGAGGCTCAAGAAGAGGATAGCCTACCTCGTCTGTCCTTGCGAGACGTCGCCTTTGATATGGGTGCTGGTGACTCTGACGACGAGTGGAGCTCTGATTTGGAGGGTGAATCGGATGGAGAAATAACTACAGATGAAGAAAATTAGGTATATAATATTTAGAGAATACAAATCGTATGTTCTTTTTGACGGACTATGACGGATTATGGCAGACGACGCTGTCGAACCTTTGGGAGGCCGGCGCGCGCGTTGATTTGGCTAAGTCCGGCGTGACAAGGTGTGACACACCCAAAAATGATTCGAGTGTTCCAGCCGTTCACTGACGCTCACCGTCACGCTGTGACAACATCCCGTGACAGCGTCACATGTGAACGGATGGTCGCGAGCCTACTGGTGGACGGTGATGTGTTTTTTGCGGTCTTATTCTGTCTGATCAAGCGCTCAACGGCAGTCCGTACCGCAACTTTCGCTTCGCCGGATCTTGGAGCCATCTTCACCCTTCGGCCGACAAGGCCACTTCTCTTTCCACCCTCTCGGGTTTTGCAACGTTTTGTTGACCTTGTGAAGACTTTTTCCGTGGTCTTTCCGAACAAACATTAGTAGTAGGAAGAGATTAGGGAGAACTCTGGCCGGGATTTTGTTGGAGGCGGCCATCCGACTGCCGTCCCAGCCGTCCCTTCGCCATCCGCCATACCTCGCAGCGATGGCGATTTATAGCAAAATTTTCCAGAGCAACGCTGGAACGGATGAAATATGAGGTCATGATGCATTTTAGGGTGGTGAAATTGATGGAGATCAACAATTTCTTGAGCCTCCTCGTTGTACTTTTGCTTCGTCAGCCAACCCAGGCACGTTCATCCGCTCCTGGGTCTGGGTCGAGATTTGAGTCATGATCGCGTAAAAAGCCTTTAAGAACTCACGGTACCGCTGGTCTGCTTTTCTTCATCCTCCATCATCTTGCTTCCCAACCCGAACGGTACTCATACGCCCCTATAACCATGGCCGTTTCTCCAGTAGTCGTTGACCGTGAGTCCGACGCCGCCGAGCTTTGCTCCTGTGTGCTCAGTGCTTTGACCCATTCTTTACCGCCTTACACCCCGTCCCCTCCTGCCCCCAGTTATTCTGACCATCCTGCGTGCGGAGAGAGAAGTCTGCACTATGCCGCGGGTGCTCGGTTCCGCCCCAGGGATCCAGCATCCACTTTTGTGAAACAGTTCGCCAAGGCCACAGTCGTCTTGCGTGGTCAGGAGCCCAACGTCCGTACGCCTTGGTACGGACGCGATGAAGTGATTTCAGGCTTCGTTGCCTTCCAAAATCCTTGTCGAGTTAGCCAGGTCGATATCCTGGTACGGCCATTTTTCCTCCCTCATGATCGCCTTTCTGATCCGTGATCTAGGTGGAGGGAAAACTTGATATTATGATGGCCGAGGGCATCTCGAAAGTGTCGACGCTGGTTAATTCCTCTTCGACCCTGTGGAAGAGAACTTCGCCAAACGACTGCTGTCCTGAGCAGGTCGATTTCGCGTTCTCCTTACCCGAATCGTATCAGAGTGGAGATGCTACCTATCCACTTCCACCCTCTTTCCATGAGCTTGACCTGGGAGGCGCTTTCCTGAGCATCAGGAGCTCCTATCGCATTCGGGTGACCGTGACCAAGAGTCCGAAAACCCGATTCAGTTTCGAAAAGATGGAACAGTGAGTCTTTCTTCATGGCCTCTCATGATCAGCCTGTTCACAGGCTGTCGCTCCATAGTCTGTTCCTGTCTTTCGATTATCTACCTCGCTCGAGGAGCTCTGATCCGACGACCACCTTACCAGGCTGTGTTGCGAATATCAAGGAGCTGCCGAACGAGTGGTACCAGGTGACAAGCATTGTCGGTGTTGAGACGCAACCTCGCCTCGAACCTGTGTTCAGCAATGTGAGTATCTGTTTACGGACCGCACGGCAGGGTGACAAAACTTCTCTCCCCGACATGTCCGTCTTTTTTAGCTCTTTGTCCCAACGGCGCGAGTATACCCACTCACCGAACCTATCCCTTTCCATGTCGAAATATCAGGGAGGCGAGAGACCTTACGTGCGCTCCTTTCGACTAACCAACCGGATTCCCCTCCCACTTCACCTATATCCTCGAGCAGACCGCCGTCGCTGAGCGGCATGCCAGTGGGGCTCTCGTGCCTCCAGAAATGTGAACCGAAAGGTTTGAGCGTGTATATCGTGCGCCAGATAAGGGTGGAGATCAAGAAGAAAAAGACTCTGAAGAACATTATCCTCGCTCATGGAGACATGGAGTCTGTCCCACCCGTGATGGATATATGCCGGTGCGGTCTCGGAGACGCTTGTGTGACACCAGAATATTTGAGCTGGACGGGCACGTTGAAGCCTTCTCCGGATGTGAAGACCGGTGGGTTCGAGACGGAGTTCGTTAAAGTCACTGACTATGTCGCGCTCGCGATTGGGAACTCTGAGGTTCCATGGCAGGATATCAGGAACAGCGTGGGGGTTAAGCTTGTCACAGATTCTTGGGAAGACCCAGAGCCAGAACTAGCGCTTCATGATGGTGTTCTCCTCTGATATGTTTTTTTTTTCGCACTTTGTCTTCCTTATGTTATATGCATTCCGGGACTCGGTAGTCTATTTATGATAATTTATTGAATCTCTCTGCGCCCAAAATCTGACCTGAGAGGACTGAAGCTATCCTGCGCCAACTTGTTCAAGTCGTCGAGTCTGCGGACGTCCTTCGGATCGTGAGAATTTCGGCAACCTAACAACTTCCGGACCTTCAATGGAGTCAACCTCCGGAATCAACTATCGACCAACCTTCGTCATCGTCGTCGTCGACGGAACCCATGGATAGATGACGAACTCCAGGGCAGAGTCAGTGCACTCTCAATACGGCCGGCGTCGCTCAAATACCTCTCAATCCGTAGTCCGACCATTGGCAACCCTCCCTCCACCTCCACCACCGCTGAAAGTCGGCAATTCGAAGGCCCTGAATGCTTGGGTTCATGATGTGAAGGATTCCCAGAATATACTGTTCAACCACTACCACTGGCCTGGGGTTACAGAAGGGGACTTGTTGAGTATCACCACCTCGAATTCTGAGAAAGGATTCCTCTTTTTCGTACCGAGGGATGAAGGACACCGGATTCAACTCCAGGTCAGTATCGGTTTAACAACAGTGGCTCGTTTGGTTGACTGTTACCCAGATATCGATTCCGAAGCCAATAGCTGATGCACTAGATATCAGAAATAATGACGAGGTCGTGGTCACCAAGGTCTGTGCAACTGTCTGTCTGGGCTGGAGATTGGCTGAACCTTGCCAGGTCGAGAAAGCGGACAGTTCGGCGGACCATATTGAACTAGTCTTTCAGGACCAGTACCTCGGGAGAAATGACATGTGGAGGCTCGGTGACCACCTTGTGGGCCAATGCGTGTACGCGAACCAAGAGATAACATTCATTGGAGGAATTGCCGCCAAGATTCAGCGTATCCATATTGCTGGAAAGCAGGTGAGGCTCTCCCTGTCTTCGGATATACGTCCAATTGAGGAGGTGGTTAGGTCTCGTCGGCGATAGTAACCGCTGCTACGAAAGCCATTTACCGGTCCTTGTCCGCCAAAGTCACCATCTTTATCCAAGTTTGCAAGGAGCTCTGGGAGTTCTCGGGGGACGGAGAGCGATATTACGAGAAGATTGTCCACTCTTTCCTTCCAGACTTGTTTGCAAAATGGAAGAAGGCCGGAACCAATCACACCGTCCACCTCGTCCTCATTTCCCGCGTGTTCTACGAGGAGTCTGAAATCGACTACGCGGCAGGTCCTTTACGGCGCGACGAGCGAGGGAACTGGTACAAGGACTTCTACAAAGTTGTCACAGATCTCGAGGTCAACCACGAATGGAAGCCCACCCTCGTCGCGCTCAAGAACTCCTTTTGGGACTTCCAACGCGACATTCTCTTGACCCACCACTATCATCGTGCCTCCCTCGATAACAAGATAGGCATCCCATCACACGTGCGATTAGTCGGGCAGCTTTCGTACGCACACGATGGGCCAATTCTCGAAGCCCTCAATCTTGCCCTGAACCCCACCGAGACACATTACATCGACCGATCGCTCTCGCTCACTGGAGCAACTACGATCCTCATCTCGCCAGGCCCAGGGTACTTCCGAGTCTCGAAGCCGCTGCTTCGCCTTACGACGACTCGTATGTTGGACCAAGGCATCGTTCTCAACCTCGTCCTTCTGACCAAGCAGCCTCTGCATCAGAGCCCAATATTCAGCTTCCAAGGAGTAGAGCCCAACAACAGGGCAGAGGGCGACGACCCACTCGCGAACGACGTGTTATGGTGCGAGGATGCTGGTGTCGATCCTAGCAAGAAGCAGACTTTCTGGTGGGAGCCTTTTTGGCTCTCTACCACGTTTTGGGATAAACAGAAGGATCTGCCCTTCCGCCAGGATAGGTGTGTTTTGGGTTTCAAATTTTGTTTTTCCCTTTCCTCAATATTCATCGATAGATTTATCGGTCGAGCAAAGATGCACGAAATCCAAATGCTTGGTTTACTCGAGCACGATGTGCTGTCGAGTATCGAAGTTCCATTCCTACCTGAGAAACACCAAGCGCCGTTAGTGTCCGGGGATTTGACGAAAGAGGACGCTGAGAAATTCGATAACGACATTTTTGCGGACAAGTCGATCAGGCCTGTGGTTCATGGTTCGCAAACGCCGTTGATACTGGCGTCAGGACCCTCCTTCGCTAGGGAGAAGCGCAATTCCGTGCGGGGTCCCATTACGAATGCTAGAATCCAGACCATTGAAGAAAGTCCTCGTCGCATCATAAAAGATCTTCCAGACGATGGCCCCCGTAATTCGTTGGCGTCTCCTGTGATACCTCACCTTAGCACATCCCCCTCCCAGTCCTCTATACACTCCGTCCGGTCTGAAAAATCAACAGCGTCTGCGAAGCTTGCAAGCATAAAGGCTTCTGCAGGAACAAAGAGCACCCTCGCCTCGAAATTGACGCCCACTTGGTTATTCAATCCTTTCAGGAGTGGCATCAGCGAGCCACAGACTTCTCAAGTGCTAGCTTCAGGTGCATCTGCGACGAACACTCCACCACAACTACATACCCAACCAGCTCCATCACCACCCGTACCTTCGCCTACACCCCTAGCACCTGTCAACATTCCGTTAACGCCTTCTGCACCCATCAAGATGCCTCTGCCTACGCCCAGGGCTGGAATGGCGGCTCAAGCTGTGGCTATTAAAGGGACACCAGGGAACAGGTCAAGCTTGCGGTACGATGACGATACTCTGAATCCCCCCGCAAGGGCTTCATTCCCTCGGAGGTCTCCTATCAATACTCCCCCTCGGGACGAAATCCTTGCAGGAAAACGGCGAAGTGTCACCAACAGCACCCTCGTGCAGTCGTTTCCGTCATCCTCTCCAGGTTCATACTCCAATCCGTCCAACCCTTCACAAACTGCCAGGCCCGTTTCGTATTTGCAGTCGTCCATGGCGAGGAGATGGCAGCATATCCTTCCAAGGGCGTTGAAGAAGCATGATGTCAAGTGGGATGCACTCGTCACTCCCGGATGTCTACCTCTGACCGTGGACTACTTCCCTACGAACGCGGAGCTGGAAACATGCTATGATGTTTCGTCGTGGGATATTTACGTCGACCCCAAAGAGATGAAGTCTTTCCTTGTCCGACCGCCTCAGCTGGCTGCTCAGAAAGGAACGGCGGACGACCCTCGTGGAGCTTTCGCGTTGGTCGTGATGAGAGGGATGGCTGCTGTCCGGCTCGCACAGGGCTTCCAGTTCGTTTTGAAGCCCCATGCTCAATCCAAGGAACCGCCTCACCACCAAGAAGACCATAGTAGGGTGCCGTTGAGGCGGACGACTTCGTTCATGACGACTGAAGAGACGGTGCTGCCCAGGGCTATCGGAGCTTCGGATGTGTTGAAGTCGACGGATGAAACGGTGTTTCTGAGTATGACGAATGAGATTCATAGGATCTCATTTAATGGGGAGATGATCCAGGTGAAGCGATATGTTAGGAGGTTGGGAAAGAATGTGCCATTCAAGTATCAGTGCTTGATCTGGCCGAAGCTTGGAGGTGCGTCACCTCTATTTCTTGAGATATATTTCCGTCTGACATGGAAGTACAGTTGGGTACACTGAGTTGTCGACCAAATTTGAGTCCCATGGTTTCGAGAATTACCAGTGGAATCGGTGAGTGACCCTTCAAACTCTCAGGTCGGGTCCCTTGTGGCTCAATATGTTTCAACAGGCTCGATATGTTGGTAGCAGGATATGAACACCATCTTCACGATTCTCTCCGGTATTGGCGCACGAGATTCATCGTGATTCCGACGGGTGAAACCCCATCTCTTTCTGCCGGCCCCACAGGCGAACCTCTGAACGAAGAAGAAATCCGTATTCTTGGTATCGAGAAACTCGGCGAACAATTCACCAAACTGCGGTGGCAACCGGCAGACGAGAAGGTCTCCAATCCCGCTCCACCCGTTCGATTCCTACCCACCACTCTCGACCCGGCCATATCGGTTCTAGACGACTCACTCGTCGAGCAGTTGGACCAGATCCACGCTTTGGGCCCGATGCGCAAAAAGTTGAAGAGCGAGCGGGATATAGCGGATTTGACGTTGGCGCAGATTGCCAAGTTGATGCGCGAGGAGGACGGAGTGCCGATCAAGCACTATCATTGGCATAAAGCGCAATACGCAAATTCGTTCATTGGGGCCGATTTTGTGAACTGGTTGTTGAGAGAGTTTAGGGATGTTTCGTCGAGGGCGCAGGCGAGTGAGTGGGGGGTCAAGCTGTTTGAGCAGGGGTTGTTTGAGCATTGCAGGGGGTATCATGGTTTCTTGGATGGGTGAGATCTTTCTGTGAGCTTCCTGTAACGTGCGTGACTACTTACCTGGGCTCGCTAGGCATTATTATTATCGTCTCAAGGGGGAATATTCGCTTCCTATGACACCGAACGTTCTGAATCGGGGGTGGTTCAAGAAGCCTGAACCTGAGCCTCGGGGTGGATACCCTTCCGCCGTCGCTCGTCCGAGGCCGTCCTTGTCGAAGAAAAAGAGGCTGATCCTCAGTCAGACTATGGTTATCGATGTTGATCCAAACAAGGTATGTTTCCTCCCCATACTTGTGTGTTTTGTTTTGACAAGGACATGCAGAGGAGCGACCAAGCGGAATGTGTTATTCTCCACCACGATTTACTCCATAACCCTGGAACGGTTTTCCACTTCGAGCTGCAGTGGATAGGAACGACAGCGCGGTGCATAGAGGACCAGCTCAAGCAGTGGAATCGAGCTATCGACATGTACGGACTCAGAGTGGTCGAAGCATACGTGATGCAAATCAGCGATATTCGTGAACGCAACGCTTTCCAGTCGTGCTTCCCAATCAAGTTTGCTGTACCACCTCCCATCGTGCCCGACCTGGAGAAACGAATTCAGCCTGAAACTCGCTCCACCAGATATTACTTCGAGTATAAACTCCTGAACAAGTTTGGGTTTATCATGGATGTGGAGGCTCAGGATCTCTACCCAGATCAAGTCGATGTCTTCTACTCTTACAGGCGATCGCCGTTCCATTACTCACAGTTTGTACATCGGTCGGGGGTGGCTTTCGTTCAGGTCCTTGATGGGTCACAGGGATTCTTATTCTTGACCAATCGGTTGATGGGACCGGGGAGAATGGGCTCGGCGATGAAGAACAAGGAAAATAAGCCAGCGGCGACTGCAGAGGATATTCGACAGGGCTTGAACGTTTTCTGCCAGGACGCCAGGGAGTTGAACCGCTTCTATGACGAGCAGCTTGCGTTGCTGCCTCAAGCTGTAGAGCTCGATCCGCCGCCGTTGATGCTTTGAGTGGGGGGAATAGAATGTACTATTAATCTGTAGACCGATCTAATCGAATAGTTCCATGTTGTACTTTTTGTAATGCCGATCCTTATGATACGTCGTGGGCGGAAACAATCATATCTCGTCCGTTTGGTCGAATTGACCGTCGTGTATTGTCTTTTGATAACGGCTTCCGCATATCTTGGAAAGGAAAGAATAGAAAATGTGAGGTGCATTCTGGATTGCAGGAGGCAGGAATCTCACCAAAGGCATCTTCCTCGTCTCGTCCTCCCTTCCCAGCACCAAGGCTCCCGTAGTACTCCCGTACCCGTCGATATACACTATAGCCAAACCCTTCATACATGTTGATCGCGATATTATTTGCGCATCGGACGTATAGGTCGACGAAGTAACCCTTGTAGACTTCGTCTGATACGGTTTCGAGGAGAGCCATCATCTTGCCCGCGAGGCCTAGTCTGCGGTATTCTGGGGCTACAGTAAGTGCTGTGACGTGTCCGTGCCATTCTTGGTTTGCTCCTTCAGCCTTTCCAATGACTATAAACGTGAAGATCAGCGAACATATGATTTGGGGATGTACTTAGACATACCGTAGCCCATCATACGGCCACTTGGTGCCTCCTGGACGCTGCAGAGGTCTGGCCATCGTGCCAGATAGCTCAAGTAAAAGCCAATTCCGTACTGTTCCGGGATTTGTGAGTCTGGCTAGTCTTGTAAAAGGACTCGTCGTACAGTTTCTGTCCAAATATCCAGGTTGCTAGCTCTCGTTAGTGAGTGATTGGATGGTGAATATCGCTATAGACATACATATTGTTGAACTTGAACATATCAGAGGCTCTGAATGGTCGAAGTACGCTCATCTTGAGTTTCTTGAGGCTCTGCTTTGACTGGGGATGATGAGTGCGAGAGTGCAAGGGACAGCGAACGCGTTCCGGAAACGAATACGCGGGGCGGCTGGAGCGGGCCGGGCGGGGCCAATTGAGCTCAATGCTCCGTCGCCGTTGCAACAGTTCCTCGACATCCATCCTCTCGTGACCATGGCAGAGACGACGCCCTGGACGGATGACGCCCCAGTGGGGAAGCTTCCTTTCGCTGAAGCTGAAGACTCCGAGCTGGAGGACATATGGTGGACGAGGTGGTCGTTACTGGCGCCATATTGGCAGGGCTACAAACGGTCTTTACTCCAAGGTTCGTCGTCGCTGGTACATGTCGGGAGGGCTGAAGTGAATGAAAGCTTCATCAGCTAACTTTATGAAAGGCTTTCTCCTGCGACGCCTTCGCATGTCGCCTCGAGATACCCCCATTATCCGAGGCCCGTTAGACCGGTTTGCGGATCTACCGCTTGAATTGAAATTCGAGGTGAGCGCCGCAGCCTTATTGGATATTTATTTCCCTAAAATGCACGTTTGCAGATCTTTTCTCATGCACATGCTATCGACTTGTACCATATGTCGTTAACCTGCCGGGTATATCAACATTTATTGTCGTCCTCCGCATCCTTCGGCCTATGGAGGAGAGCGTTTGCTCAGATCAGACAGTATCCGCCCTGTCCCCCTGCGTTGAAAGAACCTCAATGGGCTGCACTTATGTTCGGCCCAGTACGCTGCGAGGTGGGCTCATTTAAATCTACGTCAAATCTTTTTACGGCAAACTGATGCGTTCATAGGACTGTGGTCGGTTCGGCGCACAACCAGACATAGCGCTATACAGACATTTCTGTCACCCTTGTACGGTATGTCGACATCCCGTTTGTCGTTCACAGGGGCTTGAACTGTACGTAGGGCAAACACTTTCTTTCGAAGCAAGATATCATCGAGATGTTCTCGTCACATCCGGAACCGAAGCGTATTTATAGGAAACTGAAAACGGTCTGTCAAAGCCGTTGTAGACTGGGTAAGGCTCCAAATATACGGAGAAGTTTTTACTCAAATCTATGTGCCACAGTTACACTGCAGTTACGTCCACGCACGGGTGATAGAAGAGCAGAGAAGCGATTCCTGCTTGAACATGTTCAACAGTGTGCGCCCATGGTGATCAAGGAACTCGAACTGGAAGCTGAAGTAGAGAATAGCGAGACCGCTAAGGAAGAGCACCAAAAACTGCAGGAGTGGAGGCAAGAACGAAAAGAGAAGATTACCACCACAAATGAGGTAGCGTCGGCCTAGCTTTTCAACTCTCCCCTGGTGATCAACTCTTTCTTTCAGCATACAATGATTACTTTGCATTGGGTGGTCGATATCTTGACCGACTTACAGCATGAACACCGCCAGCGTATTCGGGCTTGCCTAGACAGGTATATTCCTCAACTCTGATTCCGTGCTTTCACTTATAGGCCGTAGGTGTCGCGAACGCATGATGAATCTAGGGTATGCCACTGAGGACATAAATGCCTCAGCCGAGCGTGAATGGAGCCGCTATTTCCAGGCCCTAGCAACTCAACGGATGACACGGAAGGGTACGCTGTTGTTTGGCACACATCGGAACCCTGTACTGACTAGTCGTAGAGTTTCGCTTTCACAAGCCATTCCTTATCGAGACCGTTCGCCGTAGGGCCCAGGCGCGACTGAAGGAGGCCCGCACATCGGAGATCAAGTCCCTATGCAACTCGTACAGGTCTAACCTAGCTCCTCGAGAATGGTTGCGATGTCCTCCCACCAGCGAACTCATGAAAGCCGCTCGTTTCCAGCTCTACATTGGTCAAAATATTGACTATGTCGTGAAATTTCCCGAGAACGAGGCCAAAGAGATCATCCGTAACACAGCGAATGGCTGGATCAAGGCGCGGAGAGCGATTCTTATCACATTGTGCCTCGAATACGAGGAGGAAACGTACGACGGGGAGCTGGACCTCGACCTTGCCAAGCGGGTGTTTGTCTGTGACCAATGCCAGTTTTTGGATGAACGATGGCGTACCGGAGCTGCTCTCTGTGGGTGGGACAAATGTATCACCCACATGTGCCATCCGAAATCGAACAGACACCTGGCTTTTGAATTCTCGAAAAGGGGACGGGATGTGGTGGTCGCTTTGATGGAGGGCCTGGGACTCGACTCGAATACGACTACCGCTCGGGAGATGGACGAACTTGACCTACGCTTCTTTTGTGAAAGCTGTAGCGACACTGCTCACCGGAAAGGTGTTCATGGCAAAAAAGCGTATACGTGGACAGAATGCGTGAGTAGACGAGGCGCTTGATTCTTTTACTGCATTCGTAATCGAAATACTGATTGTCCTATTTTGTTTTGTCTGTAGATAACGCACGCTTTACAGCAGGGTGATGACGAGGGACACCGGAACGTATCTTGGGCGTGCTTGGGAAGCGAAGCAACCTCGTTTGTGAAAGACCACGAGAAGCTGTCGTATCTCCCAGTCGCGGGCCCTTGGGGATGTGCCCATTGCGCACGACATGAACACGAAGGAACATCTCTTCCAGGTGTAGTTCGGCATGTCAAGGAACGGTATGTATTTTTTATTTGTCCCTTGCCTCACCAGGCCCCCGTTAACAGCCTGGATAGACATTCTATCTCGAATGTGATTCCGCATCAGGATATAATCCGTTTCGACAATCGCTACCGGTCAGACAAGTTCAGACACCGGAGGCCTTTCGTCTACACGCTGGTACCTGCAATGAATAAAATTTGCAAACGGTGCCCGCCCATGTCTATCTGCAAGCTTTATTCGTCGGACGATCTATTGAAGCACCTACGGTCCAAGTGAGCTCATTTTCTGCTCAAGTTAGGCTCTGCATTTCTGACATCATTTTTCTGTAGGCATGATGCTGTGAAGCCTCAACGGGGAATCGACTGGGATAAAATAGAAATCATCTCTACGAAGGGCTCCATGACCGCAATGAGGCTCAGTGAGTCAGGGATGTCTTGTGAACCCAGTTATTCAGCTGCATCCTCTTGCAACAAGAATGGCCAGCGTGCTCGTGCTGGGGTGCATGGCAAAGCTTAGCACGAACCTCTTTAGAACGCCCAATTAATTTACCCCATTTCACGCCGTCTGTGAATACACACCTTTTGCCTTGCTTTGTCTGTCACTGGGTCATCTGACGATTGCGATACGGAAGGCGGTTCAAAGGGACCTGGCGGACGGTCATGCAGCTGCCTTCTGGCACAAGCTGAACCGCTACTGAACCAGTGTAACCGCGGTTTGCTTCCCCTCTTTCTCTTTGCAACCAAGAATATTTCCCCGCCAGCGCGAGGCTAAACGGGGTTCGTGAACGAAGGTTGGTTAGGCGCCCCCCAACGACTGATGAAATATCCTTTTCGGGAAGTCACATCAAAGCGTGGTAAGCCTCGCGCCGCACATGTTCGTTTGTCTTCCGAACGTTCACTGCAAAAACCAGTGAAATCGTGCCATTTTGTTTTTCTCTATCCATCTACGGTTATGCTCCTCTGCCTCGTGCCCCCTCGTCCACCTTTGAAGCATACTCATGCTCTGCGGCCTCTTAGACTGGAATACCGGGCTTTCTTGGTTCACTGTCAGCGGCCAACTAACGGACGGTGACAGGCAGCCTTGGACTGGATCATGTGCAGCTGGATCCGTACTGTGCTCGGCGACTGAATGGTGTATGTCTAGTGATGTGATGCTCTGGATTTCTCTCCTATTCCGATTGCACTGTGGTTTTCATGAAATGGTGATTCTGGTCTCCACTCCACTTCTGCAGTGTCACTGGCATATGGTGCTGTACATGTCTTCCGGCCTTGATGGAGGCCACTCTGGGGAACTCGGAATTCGGCCCTGTCCTGAGGGGTAGCTCTGGATCTCACGGCGCCTCATGCGTGATTTAGTCTGCGGACCCGCCATTCCGAAGAGTTTCATCGTTCCTTTCAATGGTTGAAGGGTACCTGCCAGACTGGCCAGCTGTTCTTGTCTACCAGGCGCATCGTTTATCTGACAATCATCAAAGGGACCTGCCTACTCTTTCTCGCTCAGCGGATTACCTTTGTCTTCAGCACCCATCATGACCGCATATCTCTGAACAGTCTTAATGTCCGTCACCACCGTGAACCTTAAATTAAAGCAAGCGAGATGAAAGCGCCTTGCGCGATATGTTCCAGCCACCTCCTTTTATGGATTTTCCACACCATCCGGGGGAGATGGCAGACTACCCTGAACAATGAACCCTGAACGAGATACCCTAACCCTTGACTTCCGCCATAGCAACACGCCGAAACCACGATGCGACACAGGCTGGGCCCGAAGGACCCTGAAGAGATTGCCTCTGGCTTACGAACTTGATGTGCACTCATCCGTTTATCTATTTGTGGTCAGCAAATACACCGGTTCATGTTCCTCGCCGGTACTGGCCTTGGATAGCCGGGCTATTCTCCCTGCATGGACAATTCCGAGAACGTAAGTTTCCTGACATATTCTGTGTCCTGAGCCCTCTGTATCTGATATTCTTTGGCCCGACAGCAACCAGACCTGCCGCATGCTCAGGTTCTTTGGGACCCCCGAACGTTGTTTCCTCAATGCATAGTCCCTGGGGCTTACGCAGCGCAACCGGATCGGGAAAATGGTCGAGCGGATTGCGTTGCACGAGTCCGTCGTATTGACATCCTTCCTTATCAATCGTAAGTCTCCCGAATACACAGCGAGCTTGTGTGGTGACAATCTAATTTACAGCTTGATGTTCTTAATCTTCTCGACCGGCTGAGTAGATGTAATGAAGTCATCAGCCCTGAGCCTTGGTCCCGTCCGGAAGTTGCCTTATCTTGCTCTTCGGCTCTATCCAGACTTGTATCCAGCCGTCGCTGGCTGGGTCGGATGTCTCTATTGTGATCCCCTTCATTCGGAAATAGTCAGGCTTCACTCAGAACTCGAGGGTTGCACGTTGAACTTCTCGTCTTTCCTGGGTTCAACGACGCATAGAGTTGTATGATCGGGAGTACACATTCACCACTTGAAAGTTCCAACTCAGGCAAGTGGGCTGGCTTGAGACTATCGCATGCCTCAATATTGACGGATCTCCATAGAATCCCCCATCCAAAACGTGCCCATGTGAGTCGCGGGACTCTCTACTACCCAACGAATCGGCGAGTTTAGGATTTAATATCCTGATATGAGACACTCCACGTCTTTACCAACAGGCAATGCTCCTTGTCCTCTTTATCTCGCAAGCTCACGTATGCGATGTATCCGTTGTTGGACAGTCGTAAATCGAAAGGACCCTTGTGAAGACCCGTTTACATTGGCAGTTCGACCAAGTAGAACGAAATCTGTCAGAAACCGGCCAACGATCTCAATCCTCCCTGGAAAACGCCACATCGTTGCTTTTGCCTGGTCAATCGTCATTGAACCCTTGGATAGCAAACGATTCGTGCTCGTGTTGGGGCCTGTACATTCAGTTCACTGTCAGCATTCGACTTCACTTCAATCCACGCTCATCCTGTTTCAAATTCGTCCAAGTTCTGGGAACTCGGTCTGGTTCTTCTCATGTTTACAAGGGGTCGTGCTCTAGAGTAAAGTTTCACTCTCTCTGTTGGGCCATTGAGTTTCTGCACCAATTGGGTCCCCGTTCCTTCGTTCGCAATCAACGACCTCGCTTGTCACTTTGATCACAGCCACTCTGAGGCGCCCACAACCTTACACAGGTAGGCATCCGCTTCTCCGAATCCCGGGAAAGCTGTCCAAAACCTCCTTGTTGCCCGCTGGCATAGGCCCTTATCCTTGTATTGGAGTAACGTATTACCTTGTCGCTGGTCCCCCTGGAGTCCCAATAGATTTCGGTCCCCGTTTCAGAATTTCTTGTCAATGTCACCCTGCCTCGTCCGAATCCCTTGCAATTCCTGAACTACTTGATCGTTATTCCATTTCTTGGCGCTCTGGACTCAGCTATCACTCCCGTATATTGCTCAGGACGTGTTTCAGTGTGAAGAAATTGCTAACCCAAATCTCCAAGCTCCAAAGGTTCAATCAACCCTGGCTCTACAGGTAAGTGTTTCGACTTGTCCTATCTCATGGTGAACTTTCACGAGTTATATCGAACCGGGCAGGCTCAACTTCTTGGACGAACTCATACTATGTACAAACGGCTCGTACATCTCTCGGATTCGAGTCTCGTGGTTGGTCGGCTGCTTCAACAAGGCTAGGGTAGCCTATGATGCATCGACTCGCTCGCACGGGCACAATTACAGCTTTCCGAGGTATCTCACATAAGGATGGATAGAGTATAGATACGCAACCGCAAATTGCTCGCATGGGAAGCGAAAGTTCCGAGAGGCAGAAATATACGAGTTCTCGAGTTCCTGTCAGTGGTAAAATAAGTCGTCGCTGTCCCTAGGAAGCTCAGGCGCTTCCGAGTCGGCATAACCTCGCTTTCACTTGAGTCGCTCTCAAGGTGCAACTACATCGGAGTCTTTTGAGGGCAACCACTAACTTGTCAATCACACCCGCTTGTTGGTGTGGAGAAATAAGCAAGGCACTATCAATGTCGAGCAGGATCAATTGGTGCGGACCGTCGGTGCCAAAAGTCAATTCTCCCATCCGGTGTTTGCTCGGTAATTCTTCGATTAGGTTGGTCAAGCAAACCACCTACGATTGGTCTGCCTCACCGCAAGAATTACTCTCAAAAGTTTCTTCTGGCTGGTATTCCTGGTTGATGTTGCGATCCTTGAATCCTGATCCACGATAGGTAGATAATCCGCAAAGCTCGTCTCGGGTCATAGCTTCCATCGAAGGAGCCCGTAGAAAGGCAAGGAGAACGTTCAAGCTTTAGCATATGATCTGTATGAAATCGCGTGTCATGATAGAATGCCAGGATAAGTTCCATCCCGTGCTTCTGAATGTAATCGTCGCTCCAGCGCGCCACACTCCTTTGGGCTTTTCGTTGAAGAAGGCCATTCTTTTAATTGCTTGAGGGTACGATTTCTAGCCACCAATTCAACTAATTAGGTTTGACTCTATCTCTATCTTTCAATCGATAGTATCCTAATAGCTCTAGCACTCGACTTCATTTAAACATTGTCCCAATCAGTGGCGTCCTGAGAGTGGTACAAAGTGCTATCTTCATCGATAGCGGCTATCCGGAGCATTGGGCGTTCACCAACCCCTCTTCAGGCCTTTGTGACCTCGGAGCGTGGCTCTGGGCCAGAAAGCCCCCTGTAGGCTCGAAGCATGCTTTTCCTGCCCTCGTTCTCGCGAAGAGAACTTTGTGCAGAGTGAACCGGCTCGATCAAGGCTCATACAAAAGCAAAGGAAGACGTTCTTGGTTACGAATTGGAAATTAGACGCCGAGAAATGCGGGAGGGAAGCGATTGGCCCAGAGTCCCAATGCAGTCTTGGACAATGCATACTCTGGTGCTCCGATGGATGCTGGGTGGAACCTGGTGGTCCTTGCAACGCGCGGAAGCCCGTGGTCCGACTTCTTATTGGAAGTGGGGCCTTCGAGACGACTCTGAATCGCCGAGAGTACCAGGGTAGGCATCGTCGGTCGGTGTCATGCTCGGATCGCGATTTCCATTGGCCATTTGCATCTGGATAGTCAATCTCGTACGGCTATTCCATCATCACATTGATCACAATTCCCGAGAAATGGAATGCGGGGAAGGGACTCAATGAATCCAATATGAAGTCAGGCGAACAGGTACCAATTTGTCGCATTTATAATGAGGAAAGGCAGAGAGAGATTGTGGTATCAGAGCCAATAGTGCTGTTATAATCTGGACCTGTAGTTTTCGGTGGTCGAGAGGTCGATGGGCGATGGCTTGACCTACTAGGTCAATGACGTCAGAGTGATGTCAACGGGGTCGTTGATGGCCGGATGCGGCTATCAAGCTGAAGGGACGCCGGCCCGCCTGGGCCATACTGGTCTCATCCTCCTCGTCTTGAAGGTGTGTGTTTATCTTCGCTGTTGGCTCAAATATCGTCCTTCGGATCCCCCTCTCAAGTCGATGTGTGAATCTGGATCCGATATAGCTTTCGGATGCTTCTAGTCTCCTCTCAAAGCCTAGGCGTGGCTATTTGATGGTAGTTGCAGACCAGATTCTACGTAGCAGCTAGCTCTCTCAGGGCTCCGCGTACGAATCGAAAGCGCAACCTACGCTCACCGTGTATCCTGTCATCTACGTGCTCCTGCGGAATATTCGCCATGGCTGGACCATGGTAGTCTCGACATCGGCTTCAGCGGCCGATGTCGAGTCGAGGACTGGATGTTAGCCCATCCTTTCGTTCAGTCTCAACGCAAAGCGAGCAAACCATGGTTAGCTCGCTTACCCATGCTAGACATATATTCACATCTACGTATGCCCTACTCCTTCCCTCTCTGAATGGGATTTCGTTCCGTGGAGGTACCTCCTTCAGCGTGGAGGTGTGGTCGTTTAGTAGTCCGATTGTGGGCTCTGTCTCTCACACATCCATGACGCTGGGATCTGAGCTTTGGATAGGGCGTGCCAACGGTCATATCATAACATGGATCATATCGATATCGATGTGACTCGCATTCGTACCTGCGCGAGGGCAAAGGGTATGGTACTACTTGCCCTCGAGTCCGAGTGTCATGAACTGTCTTGACATCATAAGCTTCTTTCATTGACATTTCGGGAATCCATTGAACATGGTACTCTGGCCCGTTCACCCGAGGAGGCCCAAAGAGAAGGATGACGATAGGGCCGTAGCAGGTCGGGCACGAGGCGGAACGTGTTCTTGCTTTCTGCACTTGCTTTGTCTGCGTTCTTTCGGTGTCAGAGAACTCTCCGAATCGGGCCAGCTGCCTATGGAGTTCTTGGCTGAATGCTGTTGCGCAGCTTGGGAAGAGCCAGGGACCAGCTCGAAAGCACATACATTTGACCTTCTGCCCGTGCTCGTTCGAGTCTTACAATGGTCAGAGTTGATCGTAGAGGCCCAACGTCATGTTGACCAGGTAGGTGACATCATCGCCTTCATAGCATCACTTTGCTTCATTGCAAGATTGTCGCCTCCTTCAACTTCCTCAATACCACTTCATTGCATCATACTCATAGTTATACTTGACCTGAACTCAATCAAGGTCCGTTCAGCTTGGGCCCTACGCAAGACAGTGGGGCTATCCTGGAAGGGAAGTACTTCCAAGTGCTCGTTACATCATAAAGTCGTCGTGCTGGGATATCCACAAGCATTGCCAATTGGTATGCGCAACCGTAGTCGGCTCAAGCTAGACTGGTTCATTCAACAGTGCTCAAAACTGTAGGTATGCGGCTCCGTGGGTCAAACCAGGCCATCCGAGTCAGAAAGATCAGGAAACAACTGCAGTAAACTTAATGTGATGCGGGACATGGCTGTATTGTTGAGTACACTGTTTCTATACCGATTGCTTTGCCACAGCCCAAGACAATAGCACCCGCAAGTCGAGCTCTAGTCGTGCACACAAAGCTGTTGTTCCTCACTTGAATGTCTACTCCAATATCAATTAGACAATAGGGCTGGACGCAACGAAGGCCTCTTGGGCACCCTGTTTATTTGCCGGTCGATTTTCAGACGTACATCACTGATATGCTGCAGCACTTAACTCTACAGCTCAAATTCCGTCAGTACCCTAAAAGGTGGATCGTTCCGATCCGTGAAAAAGCATGTGCATCTGCCAGATAGTACGAACTTGATTTTCACCTGCTCTAAAGTTACGCAACGACTTTCTTCTGGAAAGGCTTTCAGACGGTCATGAGCCGAGGTTTCTCAATTTGATCAGATAATTGCAGCTCAATTTCCGAAGTTTCTGGATTCGACCGATTGTGGGACGCACTAGCTGCTAACAGCGCTCAGCCTTTTGTCTGAGTTTGGTCGGACTTGGGCACGAGACAAAAAAGAGTACGAGGGTGAGAAATTGAAGCTGTTTGATTTCCTGTGTGCCCTGGAACAATTGCATAGACGCCTGCTGTTTGTATGAGTTTCCTTGGGCTGCGAGCTGTTGTGGCTTGAGCCTGCGTGTGAAGGGCTCTCGAATCCTATAGGGTCGATCTGCAAGTCACACAGAGTAACTTCTGAAGTTTCAAACTCATCATTCCATTCGCACTACATGCCTCCACCGTACGTATACCCTTCAATCTCAACAACCGTCTACGAACCCTCGAAAACCTGCAGCCCCTACTGTCTATAGAAAAACCGGTTATCATCGGAGGTCGCCCCAATAAACTCAGTGCATGCAGCTCGGTGGTCGGCTACGGTAACTTGAATAGACGCAGAAGAGGATCGTTATGATTACGGTATAACCTGAGTACCAAGATCCACTGGTCCGTTACCTTTGCTAACTGCCTCGCCGGCGACTAAATCGTGTATTGCCTGCAGGTAGAGCGTGAGGCCGCGCCGATGGACAACCGCTGCAGGGTACTATGGATACGTACCGGTTCGCCGTGACTGACCCGATCTTGGGGTTCACGCATTCACTCCTCTCGTGGCATGGGTTGCAGGTCGGTACGGTGTGCCCGGAGAAAGGAGTGGTACCTTCTTCTCCCGTAATAGTGAGGATGTGATTTGGTGAGTGGTCTGCCAGTGAAGCTTGCCTGCACTTCGTATGCACCTCTTTGCTGGGGAAATGATCTGGTTCACTCTAGCGCCTCGTGTTCCTTCCCGCGATATCACACCGTCTTTCTCAAATTCTTTGTAAGTAGAGCCTTTCATTCAAAGGGGTCACGTCTATTTATGTAATTAAGCTGGACGGAATGTGTCGATCTGAAGAAAAATTCGAATCACTGGGTCATTTGCAGAGACTAAGGAAGGACGGAAGCAACCCTTGAGGTTCAAATCACACAAATCACGCTGCTCGTCGAATAGATTATTGACATTCGAGGGTGGTTTGGTCGAACCGTTCACGTTCATTGCTATAGAGGGCGTCTATAGATTTGAAATTGATTCAATCTATACCCCGCATCGCCTCATGTCGGGTCAGTCCCGTCGGGATCATCATCAGGAGAGCAGTTCTCCTCTCTTTGAGGCAGAGGTATCTCTTGTCTATCCATCTAATCGGCTTTGTTGATATTGCGATGAAACTGATAATTGAGATCTAAAGACCTCTTCATGCCCTTCACCCACTGGTGAATTTTAAGCATCCCATGATCATCTTGCAGTCAAGCTGCCAGCGAATGCTGTAGATGTCAGTGGCAGCTTTAGTCCTTGCCACGGGGCATTGATTCCACTACTGAAATATATAGAGCAGTGATAGACGCTCTATCCCAGCCTGGCCTCTCTGTCGCCTTGTGCGTGGAGTTCTCAGTGATACGCCAAATCGGCGGGTTTCTACCCCCGGACATTCGCGCGCCCGGGGCAAGCACCCACCAAGCGTCTAAAAGTGGAAAGAAACTTCTTCTTGACCCCCGCGTGTACGACGAAATGGGTTGGACAGGTTGACAGGCAGGTATGCATCTGAACTTATATGTCGAGCCGCACAAACATGAGGGCCTATCTAGCTACTAGTTAGAGTTACTTCCAAGTGGGGAGACACTCAAATTCGGATTCCATACTTCCCATCAGACCTTCATTGCGCTGCTGATCCACTGCGCGGAGAGAACATGGACCAATTGAATGATAAGAAAGCCGAATTCGATTCCATCGGACATTCCGAGTTGCTCGCTGCGACATACATATACTTCCTATACCAAGTAGTAGTGCGCAACCTACTCTAGTCCCACTTCGGTGAACCTTACCCACTTTTCTCACTGTTCTCCGCGTTCCATGGCCGAAGCTGTCCAGAGTCACGTCCTCGCGGTCGGTTTGCTGACAGACATGCGTCGAAGAAGTAGAACACTTGACAAACCACTTTACAAAGCCGGAATGACTTGGGTGTGGCGACTCGCGAACTGCTTTGCTAGAAGAACTTGTGTTCCATATCTCCTAGGAGCTTCATATTCCGTAGTAGAAATGAATGGTACGACTTGTGAACTTGATGAAAACTGAACTCTTCTTTCTGCAACCCTGCCTCGTTGTTCTGACAGTATCATGATTCACACAACTAAAGTGAAAAAAAGTTACATACATCCCTCTGATTATCTCAATCTGCTAACAACGGTGGATGCAGCGTGGACGGCCGCTTAACAGCATCATGTAGCATCGTGCTCTCTCACATCACGTACGCCCGTCCAGCCTCCCACTTCTCTCAGCTTCTATACCCCGCCTCGCTGCCAGGTCCTAGGGTACGTGGTGACAGAACCAGGTGCGAGCCAGAGGGAGGTCCGAGAAGCTCGGAATTCCGATACCGAGAATCTAGAATGCGGCGATGGATTGGATGGACGGATGAGGAAGAGAGAAGTCAGACGCTTGTGGGGGGTCACTGGAACGGCTTACTACAGCATTTGCTCTAAAACAGGACGTCTATACTGCACTTCGGAGCGCCTCCCCGACCCAGTGGGCACCTACACGCCTTGATGGGAGATGTCGTGCCAATGGCTCGCGCTGTTCTAGAATAGGATTCCTCAAACAGGGTACCGGCCTTCGCCATCTCCACGTTCCACAGGTGTATGTACTCTCATTGGTAACTAACAAGCATGCATGCATGGGGGGATGGGGGGAGACCGAGCCGCAGTGTGTACACCCCCGTTAGCTTGTTCGTTCAATTTAATTCCTTATTCGACCTACTCTTTCATATCAGCGTTAACCTTGCATCATGCATAGGCCAATTGGAGGTCTTTCATTAATTTCGTACAGCTGGGTGAATGTAGCGAGGCGTTCCACGTCCTCGTTGCTGCTCGCGAACTGCGAGATGCGAAGAGGAAGAGGGCGATAATCTAATCTCAGCTGCCTCTTGTGATCTTATCGGATGACCCGGCTCCAAGGAAGCCGTTCCCGGGCTCGGCGCCTAAGAGCGAAGACCCTGAGTGGTGTTCGCCATTTGGCTTAGTGCCCTGAGGTGCCTTTACACCCCATCGTATGGATCCTGCCTGTTGTCAAGGGTCGTGGTCCCCAAGGATATTAGCTCTCAGAAATCAGACGAGTTGTGTTCGGAATGCTACTTTTTCGTAATGTCATTCAAATCATACGTAGGGTATCGCGAATGAATGCAATGCGGAGAGTCCTGAGACTCGGGTGAAGAACTACTAGCTACAACTAAATACCCCATAACCTTTTAGAGCTGTTGTACACATGAACCATAAAACCCATGGAAGCATGAAGGACGATGCAGAGCATACGATGTGGAATGGGGATGAGATGGGAAAGAACGAAAGCAAGAGGGGATAGCGAATAAAAAATGGTCCAGGGAATGATAGCGAATGGGTATACGCATGATGCGGAAGAGATGCCGAATAGATGGTAGAAATACATGAGCTTGCGTTGGTGAATCCGTGAAAATAAACATAATGCGTGGTGTTGTGCGTGAAGAACGTGAAAATGCGTTGAATGAAGAAGAAAATGAAGAAGAAATATCGTTCGTCGGTCATGCTGTGGTCGTCTCGCCATCTAGATCAGCGACTGCACTCTGCGCTTGATCCTCCGCTCTGCCCTGAACATCCCGAACCGTATCCGCAACGACCACGCCTGCCACTGCTTCTTCAGGCTCTCCCCGCACGTAGGCACTGTGTCTTCCTCGGGTTTCCTCCGCGGCGACATCTCCTCCTCGTCCTCCTCCCCATACCGTGGCTCCTCCTCCTCAAACACTGTCTCTTCCTGATTCCGTGTGCTGTATAGATATTCATCGTCGTCAAACTCTTCCTTCTCCTTCTTCACCTTGTCCGAGCCGGTGGTAGCCGTCGACCGTCTCCGCTTCCTCTTGAGAGACGACGCGATGCGACACGGCGCGTCTTGGCTCCTGAGGACCGAGGAGCATGTCGACGAGGGTGATGATGACTCGGAAGACGAAGAGAGACTCCAGGAGGTGGGTGGTGAGACCTCCGACTGGGTAAGGATGGCCCCCGAGAATCCTGCGTTCGACCGGGGGTACAGACGCATTCCCCCTGTTGGGGAATGGGATCTCCGCGAGGATGGGTAGTGCCGGGGGGTGGAAACGGTTGACTTGGCTCCGAACGAGTTGCGCTTCGAGTAGTAGGTGTCCTCCGGCTGGATCAGCAGATCCTCGTCGTCGTCGTGCAGAAGCGCGTCCTCGTCGACGAGCTCCCAGTGTGGCCGAGTGACAGTTGCGTTCATTGTTCTGCGTGTGGCCGAGTACTGGGAGGTTTGGTGGATGAGGGGAAACTGGCGGTAGTCCGGGTCGTGCATGTTCCCCTGCGCGTCGACGTAGGCGCTGTATGTTGTCTGCTGGGCGTACGTTGTGTAGGAGGGATCGAGGAGGCGGGAGATGTCGGAGCGAGCTCGATGGTGGTTGTCCTCGAAGGAGGATGCTGAGCGAACTTTGCCAAGCATGGTGTGGCTGGGACAGTTGGCTGGTAGTGTGGGGAGGCAGTAAACGAACATGCCGGGGATCTTTATAGTAGCTGAAATCACAGGCAGCGTGGAGACGAAATCGGGCAATGACATGAACCGACCTGGTTCACCCCATTTCCGGACCTTCCGGATTTACCGCATCGGGAGCCGAGCTGGTTCGCGTCCCTCCCTCGGATGGATCGATTGCGATTACCTCGCTCTTCCCCTTCCCCAGAGATTATCTGCCTTCCCTCGCGCCGTCCTCATGCATCGCGAATTCGCCGTATTCGTCCTTTTCCCTTTCAACCCATTCCGACTATCTTCCACCTCATGTTCTGCTTTCCTGACTCCCCCGCACAGCTTCCATGTCCTCTGCTGTATCCAGCTGCGAACTTGGCCTTGACTCATACAGACTCGGACTTTCGGTCCTCGGTTAGATTATCACATACCCCACACTGTACGGCTGCTCTCAATTCAATTGATAATCGAAAGGCGTATCTCAAAGAGCAGAGTGCTTCTGCTCGAGTCCGACGTGGGGTCCGATCCGACTGCTGCCCATTTTCCTTTCTCATCCAAATCCAAACATCCTCCATGGAAACTCCGTGGCTTGTACGCATCCACAATCTTTCTTTTGACAAAAGAAACAATCCGCCGCATCATCAGGTTTTTGGTATACAAGCTTACACCCATTGTCTGTCGTGAGTTTTTGTCCTCTTGTTTCGTCGTTTGTCCCCTTCCTTTCAGAGAATAGACATAATCAGTATGATGTTGAACTGCATGTAATGGATTTGAAAGCCGGATTCGTGATCTCATTGATCACTCGAGTGGTTGGTCAGACATGGGAAGCCAATCCTTTCTTTGGTTCCTCCAACCACTCAACCTCCTGCGAGATCGCACAGCTCCCCTCTTCTGTCCGCTCGCACCGTCATGTTTGAGCCCCAGCATCAGGAGTGGGGGTATCGATTGGGAGCTTCGGATTCTTTTTCTTCTCCAGGTAATCTCCTCTTCTTACGCAGTGGATTCGAGAGGGTAAGCCCATTGCAGTCGGACCGGCTGGGTTTTCCCTCCGCCAGCAACTTTCGAGTTTGGAAGTCGGGTACTTGGATAACCTATCCCGGTTCAATGAAGCCTCAGTGACGCATATAGATCCAAGCACTGCACGCTGCCTATCATTTCGAGCGCTTCGCTCGCTCGTCAACCTCGACCGAAACGAACTTGCTGTCTTTGAATTATGAATTATTGGCAACAGTTCTCTCGACGACAATCTCTTCGATACTGGTTCGATAGCAGGTTCTATTGGAAGCGCTTCCCTCGCGTAGTACAGTGTACGCGATCGTGAAGCGCGTGAAAGTGCATCCTTCCCACTCATAACGACGATCATCAAGTATTTCGCGCATATGGGCCTACAGGGACGCGATCTTCGCTGTAAAAAGGGGTCCAATTACTTGCAGTTTGGTAGATGAGCTAGCATATTGATGTACTACCTTTGGATCAATGACGAGGACTCCTTCCAAAGTGAACGAGATTCGCAGCTGCTTCGGCAGATCTCGTACCCTCCTGAGCGACGGCACTCCTTGCCTTCCTTCCTCAGAGTTCTTCATGATGAGCGAGAATGTTGTGCCGCACCAATCTCCTCTCTCTCGTATGATTCCGGACGAGCGAACGACCAGGTACGGTGATGCGCATCAGTTTGATTCACCAGCGGGACCTAATGAAAAAATTCAGGTTCGTTTCATTGAAACAGGCTGTAAAAAGTAAGGAGCATCGGAAGGCCCGGGTGCACGTATGATAGTGACCAGAGCAATAAAACATACGATCGAGGTACATACGAGTGCCATCGGCGCCGCCGCAGGTCGTTCTCAAGCATTCAAGGTGCTGCGGAACTTGGGGTGTAAGTACCGGCGGTCATGCGCAGTGGCAAACTGAATACATTGCATAGCTTGCTTATCTTCGCCCGATAAACTCACCACCGCAGTACTACCACTGCAGGATACTACTGAACAAGGCAACTAGTAGAATGTGCCAGCAGCGGAAAGCAATGCAGGTCACTATCACTCTTGAGATGGAAAAGGTCACGAGGGTCGGTCATGATAACGATTTAGAGCAGCCCGCGGATTCCCGTTCCCGGAAAGCCCTACCCGTCATGCAGTGGCACTACTACATATATAGACCTTCGTTGGCCACCAAGCTGAGAGGGAATGAGAGCACATGCATATCTAGTTGTCCGAGTGAGGATAGCGAGGTTCCCGGAACGAACGTCTCCCTCTCTGCCCGAGAATTCCCGGCTGGGAGAGCTTGCATATGAGTGGTTGCCCAGGTGAACCGGCTGGTCGTGAGCAACCAGATAAGCCAGTAACGACTTGCCCCTTGAGGACCGGCCGCTCAATTTCTTGGACTCGATGAGAAACTGTACGGTTCGGAATTGAAATCTTCCAGTGAACGAAGCTTCTTTCTGACTCTCTCAACAATGTTCGTAGTAAGCAACCTATCTTAAGTTGCTGATCATTGCATAGATCGTCGATGACGATGATGTCGTCTTTTGGATTAGTGAGCCTCCGAGTCGTACATACATATGTACTCTTCAAGAAAAGATATCTCTGGAATCTTCGTGACGACCCATGGAAGGTGCTGACCTCATCTTGGCTTGCTAACACGAATTCCAAACTCACTTCCGAATTCCTCTCTTCCAACCCGCGAATCCGCGGCCCGTTTCCACAAACAGAACCAAGAGATGATCTATCATGAGCACAGTGAAGGTTGGAAGCGACAATCACGCAGGAACTGGGATGTCGGTTCGATGACCAAATCGTATGATGTGAGCATCTCTGCGTTCCGTAGCCGGGACGCGTCAGTGCCGAAGACGCGTTTGTCTGTTCGTTCATCTCCTCACTCCATTTACGATCTCGAAACGGACCACCATGATGATTTCGAACCAGGTTCGGATTCGTGCAGCGTATACGTCGACTACAGAACTATCAAGAACAGTGGAAGTCGCGATATGTATGCGGCGCGCTTGGAAGACGGAGTGGGTCGGTGAGAGTTCGGTGTTTCCTCTTGTTGGTAACCAACCCGGCTCGTATGCGAACCGGCCGCTGCATATGCAGATTTCACTTCACATTCTCGTAGTCCCTTGGTACCATACGTGTCCGCAAAATTTCAGCTGGGGGTCGTGCTACGTGATTTTTGCTCGAGGTTACCGTCTCGAAGACTCGGAAGACGACACACCTGATTTTCTGAGCAAACACCATTTTCACCCTGGTCACATCTGAATGCACCCGTCATTTCGGTCGGGAAAGTAAGTGCAAGTCCACTTTCATGGCCGAATCTTTTCCTTTCCTCAGACATGCCAGTGACCTCCACTTCTTTTTTCTTCACACAGGACGCGAATTCACATCAAATCCGAGATATATTGAATTCTCGGACATCAAGGGCGTTTCGTTTGATGCATGCGGGAATCCAGAACTTGAAAGAACCCACAAAACTGAAACAGCGCTCGTTGCTAATTACTCAATTGGAAATAGGTGTACGGTATGTATGTATGAACTCCAACTTCCACCGTCTATCGCGCAGTATCAAGTTGGCATGATGATCGGACAAAACATGCCCGTGTGGAACCACATCCACTAGGTTCGTCAGCGCTCAGGGTGACCTATTGTGGGGGAATATCATCCCTGAATTCACAAGTAAGAGAACGGGAAGACAAGAGTGATTCTGCCCTCACAAGTTGTAATTACGAGTCGCAAACGCCAAGCTATTTCGGTTCGTCCACGCGAGATTCTAAAAATAGTGCAACGCCGGCTATTAATAAATCAGTTTTTATTGGAGGTACGATCGCGTTGAGGATATAGCACTTTTCCAAGCAGCTGCCGTATGCCGTCAAAGCTGTGTTATGCTAGATACAAGCCTGAGGAGTCCGTGAGGGGGTAAAATGCGCTTTCGAGCTCTGGGTACATTGAGAAGAGGAACGACGTCACCGTAGAACAGAGCATACGATGGGCCGGCTCGAAACTTTGGGCGACGGGCGTGATTGATAGACCGGTTCGAGTGCAAAGATGTGCCAGTTTAAGACCGGAAAGTCAAGCTTGAAAGGCGCATCAGGGAAGAAGGCTCACGGTTCTACAGGAAGGTAGCTTTGAGGCGCGAATTCCCTCAAAATCAAGGATCTGAGCGCGGTCAAATAGTCAAAAAATTGGTTGAACATTGCACTACGAGCGCGCTACCACTTAGTCTTCTTATTTCAAAACTGGCTTTAAGTCGGGATGTCAAGTGCTTGCTTTCTAGATGTCCACTCTCAAGCCTCATTCAATCATAGATTATCACAGTCACTGGAGCGTCTGAGCAGAGGCAGCGTCGGTTTGCTTTGATACACCGTTAATTTAAAGTCACAAAATCCAGTTCTAAGCTTCGGGAAACGCTTTATGACGTGCCATACTCAACTCTACGTCTGGCATCCGTGACGACGTGTAGTAGACTCAAACAGATTGGGTCATAGTCATCGTGCTGCAATCTCAGAGCCTACCCGACATCCACTTGAATGTAAGCTTGTTTTTCGAAATTCACCGTGGTACTAGTCCGGCGCCACAGCCCTTCCGCCGACTAGCTGTATGGATATGCGCAGGTGGTGTTAGTACTCTTGGCAACCAATCTAAGCTCTTGCATAAATCAGTTATCGAGCCATCGTCCCGGGAGACTGGACGATGCCAAGCTAAAACAGTTCAGCTTTTTGGGAGCCAATCCGAACAGCTTTCTTTGAATGCTCAACTATCATGAGGCTAATAGGTGCCACGAAGATGGCGACACCCGCTTCACGTGTTAAGAGGCTCTATCGATGTGGCGGAGAGCATCTCCCGGTGCCACTGCGTTCCACATCCTTTGGAAGTATCGTCCCGACATAAGTCAACACCTGATACAGCGCTTCTTCCGCGATCGCCTTCCGTGCTCCAAATATCACGTATTCAATTGCGGTGAACCTTCCGATGTTCGAACTCGAGTTCTCGACCTTTGAAGAAGTTTCCGAGTTCTGTTAACACTCCTCCATTCTTCAGAAAGCAGCGAATCAGGGAAGACAGGCCCGAATACCTTTTCAATTGCGATTCGGACTTCCTTCTTGCACCGTGTTCGGAGCGCTGGAGCCGTCTTAATGTGGCACCGAAGGCTCGAGTCGCAGATGCCAGTGGTCGCCTGATCAATCTTATCGGGACATCAATAGAGTGTACTAGATCACGTTTGATCTAATCCGCATCTCACCTCTGGCAGCTGCGCAACTGCATAACGAGCCTGAGGCAATCTGCGCCGCAATGTGGTCTTATCAATCCCACAAGCAGGACGCGATTCAAAACCAGGGTCTCTTCCAGCTTCATGCAGTAATGTACATACCGAGATCCCTGCGGCTCTCAGTATCTAGCCATCGTGTAGAACATGCACGTATTTCCCTGATGAGGTCGTTCTGGGATGAAATAAGCTTCTCTGGTATCATCGATCTTATTTATGTACCGCCCGGTTTAATAGTTGATCGCTGCGATACTACAATGATATCACATAGGTTGAGCTGGCTCTCTTTCTCCGGATTGCAACAAATGAGCCGGGAGGAGCACTGTGCAGTGACCGAAGCATCTATCGATCTTGGAAGGCCGCTACGAGCTTCCAGGAAAGGACGCAGAGCCGCATTGCGAGAGATATCTAATCTCAGCTAGCCACGACTCTGCGTTGATATCTTCATGGCGACAGACAGGCCCTAACTATTAACGTGTGATCCAGACTTGGAGAGGCGGGTTGGCTCTCCATTATTCCGAGGAACAACCTGTTAGTACGTACCTCGATATGATGAGACTGTATTGACGCACTCATATCAGGGTAGGTTGGCAGATGTACTTATCGACTTGAGCACTAAAATGTCGCCGGCGGCATCGTATCAGTGTCTGCCATCAGATATGCTGCGTAAATACGAGGTTCGGCAGCTGTAGGGGCAAGGCCAGCTGAACCTCGGTCATGTTGCGTGGGACATCGACCATTTGTGTCCCATTCAAAGGTCACCATCGTTGGAATACGCGGAGGCAGAAAGCCTTTCCAGAATTTGACCAAAAGCAAGTCCGAGGCAATGTCCATGATGTTTCGACCCTGCGAGAAACGAGCAACCTGGTGCGTTCGGACAAGTCTGAGCCTAGTTCGTGCCTCCTCGATGTCAAAGCGCGGGATGGCAGAGTCATCGTGGAAGGGGTGCTGACTTCAGGTGGCATTACTCACCGCCAACAGCCTTGAAGGCTGCCCACCCGGCCATTACAATCTTGCCACTTGCTGCTGTGTAAATTGGAGTTCAACTTCGAAGCGGCGCAGGTAGAACATGCAGCCTTTGTTAGAAGGCTCGCACAGGCTCCTGGAATGTTCCCAGAAGTTGAAGCATGGCCTTCGGTATGCATAGCTGAGCATGCAGCTTCGGACACCAGGAGATGCCGAGGCGTAGACTCATGATGCGCAGGAGCTTGTAAGCGTCATCATCGGGCAAAGTCACTCAATGAAAAGCGAATTGGGGTACGAGCTAAAATTCGAAAGCATTCAAGCCCGCAGGACAGAAAGCCAATCATGGCGCTGGATGGGAAACAAAAACCCAAGCAAGGTGCATGGAATTCAAGTGGCAGGTCTACTCAGTCAATTTCGGAGTTTGAGCGGAGTTGGTCTGAATTCGTGACCCAGCATCGATGTTGAACTATCTCTCCTTTAACACCATCAGTCACCCGAGCTTGGACGCCGATACCTTTGGTAACATGGCATACCCAACAACCTTTTACCATTGCTTGCTCTGACTTTTGCTTATATCTACCTCGGCCGGTCGAAATTCGCGAAATCAAGAGTTAGAGGTCGAGGTTGGTTGACCTCATGGAAGGCTAGGGCACAGGTGGTATCATCATCAACTTGAAGTCATTCACCTGGAATTAACGCGGGAGGTCTATCCGGACTGAAAGTTGGGCGGAGCGTCTGAGAAATTTCAGAATATCCCGCCCAATGTGGCAGTCTTATCACAGAAAAAGAGACCCTTCAAGTTGGCTCTTTCGTCTGAGCTTCTTCATTAATTTACTCACCGGATATTCAGGTTTTACTACGCACATGCAAGTGAGGCCCGTGTCAAGGGCAAAAAACGGGTTGCCATTGCCTTCGTCCTCAAAAATAATTGGTGAGTCCGGCCATACTCCTGGTTCGAGTGTTTCTGTATTGGTCGCACTGGCACTATCCGACAGTCAACTTCTCGTACGGCAAAATCTTGGTTCCGAATTGCCTTCCAAGTTTCAGACTTCATAGAGGGATTGAACTGGACCCTTTCTCGCTTTCTGCGGCCTTGTAGACCTGCACTGACTTCGCCGGGAGCATCGCATGCTGGGTAACTTCGGAGGGTTTTCAGCCAAATCGCAGTCTACCTCTTATCAATTTTGCCACAATTTAGTGCTTATTGCCGAAGATGGCAATTCTACAGCCGAACGGAGACGGAGGTTTTGACATGTTCAGCCGGTTCGACTCACCACCGTCAAGTCAAGTCTAAAAAGGCACAGCTCGAGGTAAGCCTTTCAATTGGAAACCACCGCAGTTTCAAATGAAACGACAGCCACGAGGCTGTAGCAGTGGCGCCAGCCCGCCATGAGGATACTTGGAAAACGCGTGTCTCCCCATCCCAGGTCTCTTTCATAGTTTATGTTTGTTGCCTCTCACAACGGGCGCCTCCCCCTATCGACGGAATCTATGTCATACACACACTGGACCATTGCCTTGGTCCCAAGGCATGTTCTCCGCGTTGCACGCTCAAAACAGGTTTCTTGACCCAAGTGGCGTTTGAACTACAAGACGCTGTATACCAACACACCTCTCCTCAAGCAGTTTCAGGCAAGTAGGCCATGCCTCCCGTCGATATGGCTCCGCACTACCCTAATTGCCATTGAAGTTCACTCCATCGACATCCAATATAGGCAACGAAAATCATCGCCATCGATAGGCGCCGAGCTGAATGGAATCTCGGCGTTCACCTCCGATACCGAATGCTGCGTCTACATTCGGGTTTGTGCTCAAACTTGGTTGAACCTCCCCTGTAAACTGAACCTTGGTCACTCCGTTCCCTCATGTAAAGGCCCATCCCACTATCGGACCTGTATGGGATTCTTCGCCAACAGTTTATCCTATTGGTCTGGACATCGTTTGGCCGGAGCCTCGAGGCCTCCGGCGCCTCGATGTTTTCATTTCGATACCTCGAACATTGACCAATATTGTCTGGCTCTAATTGAACCCCGCTCTCAGCTCTGTCTGTGCCTAGCCGATATGTCCCATCCGACCTATGCGAAAGCCCAGTGCGATTCCAATCTAGTTATCTTATCTGAAATCTGTCGTCTTACATCGTGACAAGCGGAGATGAAGGTCGATTCAGTTGCCAGGCTTGCCATCGCCACCAGTCTTCCATGCGTTCCAGGGACTGATGCGAAGTAGTAGAAAGTGGTAAGTTCTTCCATCCCGAGTCGAAGATTGGATCTCATGACGGTAGCCTTGTCATCTGCATCGTGTCACATCAAATCTAAATGAAAACAGACATGGCCTACGTAGCGAAATGAGGTATCGACAATCCCGCACAAGAAAGTGTAGATCGGCGTGGTCTTGTTGCTAACGAACCGTCGCATTGCCGGTGGTTCGCACATACCAACGGATCCACTCAGCACTGGTCTGTCTCGCTATCGCAGGCCAATAAAACGCCCATAACGAACCGAACGGCGTTTTGAAACAAGGCTCAGCTCGATTAGCCACTCGTCGAATACAAATCAAGATGGCGAGGAGCTTGAGGTCGCCTATTTTTATTGAACAACACCCCGAGCTCAGAGGAACAAATTCCACACCTTCTCCTCATGCCTTCCGTAGTAGAAGCTGCATTGCAGAAGCCGCGTCCATTGCCAATCGGAAAGGTATAGAGGGCATCTGCGAGCTTTGGACTTCTCTTGCACCTCGGCCTCTGGCTGGGCCGCACCTCTGGGTTAAACTCCCTCAGTGAATTCAAGGGATGGTCCAGGTATGCCTATTCATTTGATTCGGATAAGGCCCTGAATCACCTGCTTCTCCTCGTCATTTGAGGGCACAACTCCAGCCCTGCACACAGATGATGAGGTACATTGCCATCCAGGGACACCCACTTCGAGTCATCGCTGGTGGCGTTTCTGCGCGAGGGGGGATCCACGGGAATCATGGCCACGACATTAATAAACATGAAACAACCCACTTCCGCAGCTGAGGTGCGATATACAGATATGGTGTTCGCGGAAAGCTGGTAGACTGCGAGAGAGGAACCAGGAGAATCAAGCCCTAGTGAATCGATGCAGGATTGCGATTCCGGGGTATCAAGTCCCCTTGTAGACCAGTCGAAACACTCCAGATGAAAATTGAAGTCGTATAGCTTACTGGCTGAGCAGTCTCGACGTTCATAGAGCTCCTTCATTGGCGAGCCGAACCATGGGTGCCAGCGAGCTTATCACTGTGGAAAACAACTTGCTCCTACCGATAACCTTTTTCTCGCCGAATCACGCAGGAGGCTAGACGGACGTATGGCTACCTTGTTTGGGCATCCTCATACCTTGGAAACGAGGTCAACTGACCGATAACGCGCTTTGTTGCCATCCGAAGCAATAGTGCTACCACCCAAGCGACACTTGATCTTTTATTGCCCTCGTTCTGACCTGGAGTGTCACCAGACGCAGATGGGCTCAACGATTTCTTCCATTGAGCCGCGGAGTAGTTCATTACCGCCCAAGAGATAACACCGTTAGCATATTTCTATCCTTTCCCAGTCCCTACCTTCCTCAATAGTGGAAAGACCATGCCTGAGGTGCTGGTATCAGCGAACGTCACACATACATTTTTCATGAAAAGAAGCACTCACGAGCTTCGGAGGTGATTCGAAAGTTTCCGCTGGGTCCACAACCTTTCAACGGGCAGGGTCGGGCAACGCAGACAGCGTGTATCTAATGCAGGTTCCAAGAAGTAGAAGAATTGCTTGCGGCGGCGGTATATGCCGGGCTGGAGGAATCGATTCGAGAATAGAATAATGTCACGATCTGGTTCGGGAGACGTGGTCCCATGTCTATGGAAACTCGGTCAGGATGGCCACTTAAGTTAGCTCCAGATATATTTGGGAACGAGACTTACATTTCCGCGACATGCTTCACAGCGGCGTCATACGAAACGGCGGTGAGGAAATGCTCTGGGCAGATCGAGCAGCCCCAGATGGGTTTTTCGAGTCCTGGAAATGGTCGTTCGTGACCCTTCACGAAACGGGTGGCGGTAGGGCTCAATTGGTCCCAGCGATGTTTGAGGTCTGCGTTTGGGGTCTGCAGTACATGAATGACCTTCAATTCCTCGGCGATTAGATACGCTGTGACCCTTCAGAGGCAAGGGTGCTTACACATTCTCTCCAAGTCATAACGAGCCGCCCGTGGCATTTATTACCAGGGGGACAATTGCAGAAAAACCTAGCGTCCAGCTGATCCAGTTCGTCTACTGTGGTCGACCACGGGTCGAGATTGAGGCACTCTAACAGGGAAACAACGGCATCATAACCTCTGGAAGACCAGGCGAATTTGGCATGCCGATTTATAGGTTCTTGATGGCCACAGATATGCGTCAAGATATCATCCCATCCAAAGAGAGCTGTCCCCGCAATATGTGGTGGCCCTCTCGAGCATCGTTCACAGGAAAACAGAGCAATGGCAAGATCGAGAGAATCGTCGTGAAGAAGCGGGTTTCTGCGTTCAGGTTTCCAGACAGACTCTTCGGGAAAGCAGTATGCCAGAAGTGATTCTTGGAGCTCAAGTGAAACCTTCCGCCGGTGATTGGTCCGCCATTCCTTTAGCGCGTCGGAGAAAGCATCGTGGCAGGCAATTCGTTCGGGAGTGGATGCACCGTTCAATAGCGTGAAGAAAGGCTTGAACTCCTCGACCGTCTCAAGGTTCCGTTCTGGTGGACAGCGAGCCCAATGAGAAGGGGGAAGTTGACGTCGATAATCTTGGTATACTGTTAGGACACGGTCGCGGTGTTCAGTCTGTAGCCTGCGAATTCGTGCGTTTTCTAAGGTTTGACGGAGGCAGCGTGCATGATACAGGAGATCTAGATGACAGAGGCCACCGTAAGTCACAGTGCCTTAACTGAGGGTTTTGACGACACTGTACCCAATCTTGAGAAACCGAGCATGTTAGGAATCTCATTGAAGTACGTCGAGATGTGATCAGAAGCTGCTGAAATATCGACATTGCTGTATCTGTATCTCTTCCTGATGACGTTCGAGAAGCTAGGGAGCCGATATTAGGAGAATTGTCATGTCACGAGTATGGACAGGCTCACCGTTTGCCATACCAAGGCGCCTCTAGTGTCTGCATATCTCTAAAAATGCCGAAAACCCATGCCTTGGTTTCTTGAGCGCGCTGTTCGTTATTAGTAAGGGTTTGAACGGCCAGGACGTTCAAAATTGACCTTGTATGTGGCAGCCACTTCCCGTGCTATCCTATGTTTCGTTTCTATATCTTGTTCTTCGCAGCTAGGACAAGCGAGACATATATTGCGGTTAAAATCTTCCTGGTAGAAGGTCCCGTACTGGTAGTATAAGGCTCCATTGGCGTTTACACCTGATGATAAAGCGAAGGATTAGCACACGCTTTCAGGGGGAAAAAGAAAGGGCGGGTTTACAGAATGCTACCGACTTGGCGGTGAGCCCCCACACAAGACCGAATCTGATTCCTCTCTTGTGATGGGAATGAGTTCTGCATTGTCCCCTGGCTTCGCTTTTGCTTATCAAGTGCCGACTCTGCATTAGGAATTCAAAGCTTTGTTGGGAAGACGGTGCTATTAAATCCGAAAAAACTAGCTTACCCTGCAGTCTCGACATAGCCTCTTGATAAGACCGAAGTCGGGGACAGCGAAACAGCCTTTGCAGATCTGTGGAAGGTGGTAAAGCTCAGCTTGTTTCTCGCCGTGAGCCAGTCCCGGAAAACATACATCGCAAATTGTTGGCCCAAAGAGAAGATTAGTCCACTTGATCGATGATACACCGGGAGGAGGGCTCGGAATCTCGTCGTGGTGCCTCTGGAAGCTCTCCTTCCAAATCCAATTGGCTTGCGGTGATATCAGAACCCTTCTAACACATTTGGCGGTTAGACCCAGGTGATATAAATCAAGTGGATGCAAGTGAGATAAAATCTAGGAGCGCGACAGCACATTAGCGATCGATGTGCTGTAGAGACACAGCTTCGCTTGTTTACCTCGAAATATACATCGAGAGGCATCGCCTGGATCGCATCTAATACGGTTGGAGAAGGCGCAAGACGCTGGTTCTTCATTTGAATCCTCAAATTGCGGGACACAAACCCCCGCAAGTAGTTCCCTAGTACATGCATAGTCGACATCAGAACCACAAAAAGGGGACCGTTCGAGACGCACGATTTTCACGACTATGCAAGTCCCGTTTCACTTCATTTTCGTAGCTGAGATCGGCTGAAATCTCGGTCAACATTTTCAGTAAATTTGTAACGGTGGAGGTAAGAGAAGGGAAGTCAGAGAGTTTTCAACGCTGGCACTTTTAACGATGTGCACGTGGAGAAAACAAGAGCACAGTGGACGCTTTGCCATCCGTGGCAACAATAAGGGAAAGGGACAACAAGATGCCCACATCCACCAGTGATTGAACACGCCAAAAACCAAGTATCGTCGTAAGATGTTGATCGATTTCGCCGAAATCGGGAGGATAAACATAGGTTCTATCGAGCCTGTGACGCGGGTTGAAGCGACGGCTGAGTGCCTCTCGAGCACCTCAACAGCAATGAACGCCCGAGAGCTCCCCGAAAACCGTAGAAAAACACCTGGGTGACAAGAAAGAGGGATTTAATTTTCCATTGCCCGGAGAACCGGAGTTCAAGCCATAGAAAAAGAGATGGCGTTCCTGTGCCATCACACCTTTTAGCACAGCGCTGCAATGAGTCAGGTATTCCGGAACTGAGAGAGGCAATTCCCCTTCTAAAAAGTGAATGTTGACTGCCATGTCTGGTTTGAGGTTGCTCGAGTGACTCACAATATCGATGAGCAAGTACAGCAGACAGCAGATCGCAGAATAGCCAAGTCGCTCTACCCTTTAGGGTTTTGAAATGAACCCCGGATTCTGCGGTGACGAGATGCAATTTGCGAACAGGTCGGGGTATTTTGTGTGCAGGGCCCAAATACGGTAGCCCGTTCGGTCGTCGACGCCGCCGTGTAGGCGAAACCGATTGTAGACGCAAGTCTGCCTGGACCAAAAAATCACCTTGAGTGGTCTCTTGTGTGTTGACAGTGGATGCCTAGGCCCAAGGTCCAAGGTCTGACCATCAGAGAGCAAAGAATCGCGCGTTACGAATGTGACCTGTCTGTGACGGGCT
Organism: Candolleomyces efflorescens; assembly: GCA_027579765.1. Taxonomy (NCBI): domain Eukaryota; kingdom Fungi; phylum Basidiomycota; class Agaricomycetes; order Agaricales; family Psathyrellaceae; genus Candolleomyces; species Candolleomyces efflorescens. The sequence goes on from JAMZDL010000041.1 coordinate 63,649, forward strand.
GACAGGCGATGTGACTCTGTTTCTTATCGCTAAATTAGTTTGAGAATGGCCAAGAGGAATTGCACACACCCACCTCCTCCCCCAACCAGTCTAGTATGAAAGGTGTTTCCTCTGGGCCCATGCGGCTGGAAACCTCCATGCTGGCTGAGCTCTGTAACCCCTGATCGCTGTCTCCTCGAGTTTGCTGTGGCTAGTTCGTAGATTTCAGCCCTCCTCACCCCATTCGTTGTTGAGACAGGCCATTTGTCGGGGGAAAGGTGGCCAGATTAGGTAACTTGTGCCCACGAATTGAGGGATATCATTGGATGGATGGATCCTGTGACAGCTCATCCTGAATCCTCCGTCACTCTTCGTCACGAAAACTGTCACTGCGGGCGTACTTTCTACAGGGGCCCGTCACACCAACATCACACTCTCGTCGGCAAGCAAAGGTCACGGCGTCGCCTGCTACGAGTCCGGGAGACCCATTATCATTATCTTGCCTCAATATCACCCTTTGTGTCTCGTATAGGATGGATGAGCAGACCACCGCCAATCCTAGGAAGCGTCCACGAGAGAATGAGACAGAGGCCCAGAGGATTAAACGCGAGAAAGCTGCAGAACGCCAGAGGCGGAAACGCGAACGGGATCGTGCACAGGCTCAGTCCCAAGCCCAGCTCGAGGCCCAGCAGCAGCAGCAAGCAGAGGAGTACGCCCAGGCTCAGGCTCAAGCCCAGGCCCAGGCGCAACAGGTGCAGCAGGTCGTGGTCAGTGCTGCAGGTATAGGGATGCTATACGCGTCCCCAGAACAACAGCATCTGCTCCAGAGTCACCCGCTCCCTCACCAGCTAGTTCATCCGCAATCAATATCGATGGCTGCTAACATGAATGGTTATCAGGAGCAAGAACAGCCCGCGCAAGCTCAGCAACCTCATTTGTCCGGCGAAGAAGCGGATCGGAGGGACAAGGTCCGTGCAGCCGCACGCGAGCGACAGAGAAAGCATCGAGCTTTGGTCAAAGAGCGCAAGATGAGGGATATGGGGATGGAGATGGGTGAGGACGATTCTGGCGACGTCGAGGATACCATGCGATATCAACCCCCACATTTCACTCTCGCGAGTGATTTGCCCCATTCCATCCCCATCTTAGAACCGCCATTTACTGGAGTGGGGCAAGGGCTTGGAGGCCAGACCTTTGCCTCGACGTTGCTGTTGTCCTTCTCATGTGCGCCTTTGCTAAAGGCCCACCTTTTACGGACGCTCAACATGACGAATGAGGAACTTGCCTCTCTAGAACCGGTCATTGCTGATGCATGGGACCGATGGAATTCACAGGTGCGTCCTATCCAAACTCTCCTCCAGTTCTTGTGGCCTGACGACCACTAGCGTTCAGTTCAATACGCCGAGGCGCAGCGGACTGCGCAGACAGGGCAACCAACCCCCACCTCGGTGACACCGGCCGCCTTTTCTGTCGAAGCACAATCCCAGCAACCACCGCAGCCGCCAGCGCAGACGCCAAACCAACAGGCAACCCCAGGTCAAACCCCTCAAACTCAGCCTCCGCCACAGGCTCAAACACAACAGCAACCTCCTCCAACTGCGGCCCCCAATCACCCTCCTCCGCCTACTTTTGCTCATACCAATGGCCCTGATATCAGCTCCCTTGATTTTCGAAACCGCTTCTCACACCAGTTGACAAGACCGGTACCTTCGTTCAGCCCTGCAGCTTTCCCTGAGTCACCACGGACCAACGGTTCGAATGCGGCAGAGGCCATTGAGCCCCACCTGACCAACGGCACTAGCGGGAAGAATTCATGATTAAGGCGGGACTGCCTTCCTGGTCTGACTCTTCTTCGTTTCTTGATCCGTTGTTGTAGTCTCGTCGGTGTTGGTTGGACCCCCTCTGTGGGTTCGGTTTCTTTGGATGTGGGGTTTTTATCCTGTGGACGGTGTGGGTTGTTCTCACCGCCGATATCTTGAGCTTGTTATTCCATTCCGTTCCAATCCCTTTTATACAGGACATTGCTGATTCCCTTTGCCCTTCCTTCGTCTTCCATGTCTTCTTTCCCTCACCTCCCTCTCCTCGCTGTCCACATACGTTCTCTGTGCTCTCTTCATCATGCTGCATCATTACGCGTACAATTCATTGTCATGTGTTCCTCCTTCTCCTCCTCTTCAAGCGCCTCTACTCTACATCCGTCTCGCTGTTCTTCCTTCTCTCATGCCTCATGTTCCTGTTCCGTCGTCGTCGCACCTCCCCCCTGTTTAATTTAAGTACCTGTTACCAGATTATCGTATGCCCAATGTCGTCAATGACTTAGTAGTCCTCTCTCTCTTTTTTTTATCGTGATAATGGCTTTTCTCCCCCTCGGTTACGTTTGTGGTGTAGACTTTCACTCTTGTATCCCTACTTCATGTTGTTGTGCCACTCTTGAGTCGCTCGAGGTGTACTTATTTAAAGCGGCTCGTGGTTTTTTTTTTATTGATATACTTTGGGCCCTGGGGCACGCTGCGTCTCTCTGTTAAGCAAGGTCTGATCTACAAGCGTTTGCAGGTTGTCAAGGTCCAAGGTCAGGGTATGCAGGGTATGACGGGCAGGCGTTAATGATCGGCAAAAATAGATTTTTGATGTGGCTGATCACTGTCCCGAACCAAGTGCTCATCAAGGACTCTCTAACCGCTCCAGTCTTGTCTATCTGCTGCTCGTGCTTGCGATGGAAGAATCTCTGACAACACGACTGCCCATCTCACAGGTCTCTAGGCCAACTCGTCGGGGAATTCCTAACCGATCCAGATTGAAGCGATTTCCAATTTCCAGCAGTTGAGTGAGACCTGGGGCTGCTCGGCCACAGATGCTAGGGCGCTCAGAACCAGCTCTGTTACGACAGTTGCAGGAGATGGGCGTTGGATGAAGAAATGCCTCCGACCTAGTACAAAGTTCGAAGGTCGATTTCTGATGAACAAGCCTGCACTTGTCGTGCATTTGCGGTCTTCGCTCACCTCGCCACGGCAGTGCCTCCTCTGCAGCCCATCTCTTGCTCTCTGTTTCTATCACTGCTTTGATCTGGCTCTCTCTCTCTCTCTCTCTTCTTTTAGAGAGCTCTAGGACCCTACGGCCCTGCATTATCGCCACAATGGCGTACGACGCACGATGGATCTCCCTTGACGATTCGGATTCCAAGATTTGGTACGATGAAGGCTGGTATTCGGATGAATATCCCGAGTCACCTTTCAGGAGAACGACCCCCTGGACTGCGTGCAGAATTTCTGGTTGCTCTTTGCACTGGACGAACAGAACGGCTGGCCTAAACCTCAACTTCACCGGTATGTTTCTTATCCAATATCCCAACTACGTCCGGTCCTGATCCAGCAACTTCTCTGGGCTCCGTCTGCACAGGTGTAGCAGTGGAACTCCACGGGGGAGCCTCCAGCAATTCTCAAGCTTCTTGGGAATGTTTTGTCGATAATAAGCGCCTCGACCTTCCTTCCAAACTTGCGGCGCCCGTTGAAGGCAACCGCCATCAGCTATGCCGATGGATGGGCGCTGATACCAGTGCGCATGTTTTGACGCTCAAAGTCACCCGGCTTCCTCCAGGACAGAGGTTTTGGGTCGATAGGATACGGTACCTCGCTTCCGACTACCCTTCTGCAGCAGCTATCGAACGACCGATTCCAATCGTCCTCGATGACTACCCAGAAGAAGCTGTTTTGCAGCTGGAGCCTCGAGAGGAAGGTACCAAGGAAGGTGTCCCTCCCGTCCTCATCGTGATTGGCGTGTTGGGTGGGCTAGCGGTCGTCGGCACGCTGGTCATTTCCTACTGGCTTCGCAAACGCCAGAAACAGCATGAAGCTGCTCTAGAGTTGAAGGAGAGGGGAGTTTTGCTTGGTCTGCGCGGCGTGCCACCTGCAAGTGACATTGACACGCCTCATTCAACTGCTGGTCCCGCGTTTGACAATTCGTCGGCTGTGGATTTGCCAAGTGCACATTCCAAGCTTCCGAAAGTTCCTCCAGGTCTCGAGCCTTTCTCAGGTCGAGGGAAAGAGGACAGTGGAGCTTTGCCAACACCTTCTCAGTCGATTAGATAAATTTCGCGTAAAGATTAGTATGTAAGACCCTCGTCCGAAATTCTGCCTAGTCTATCGGCCCCGGGTATTCGGCTTGGCTTGGACACCTCGTTGTATGGAGGGATGCCCACTGCGTTCGTTCAGCAGGAAATAGAGCACCTTTGGAGCTAGACAGGGACCCATTCAGTAAGCTTTCCAAACGATAAAACAAGATGAACCCAAGCCCTTTATCGGGCCCTTAGGCGCTTGTCATTGATGCCAAGAGGCAAATTGGCGAGGAATTTGACGGCATCCCAAGGCATCCATTCGAACATCATGGGTGTCTACCCGCCTTCCCCGTCGCAGACCCACGGCAAACAGGCACACGAGATGAATACAAAATCTTCCGTTCTCCCTATCTCCTCCTCCTTAGTGGAGCTATTTAGACTTGTCTTATAGCATCCCCGACTTGACTCTCGCGCACGCTATCCCACACTCTTTTTCTCCTCCTTGAAAATGGTGGTCAAAATACGGTCTTTACTGTTATTATCAGCATTCGGCGCTGCACTGGGGCCTACAGCGTTGGCGGCACTCCCGACGGTGACTGTGAGGGTTTCGAGCACGGCACCGGCCAACGCCACGCACGTTATTCCGGACAACTTCATTGGGATCTCTTATGAGCTCAGCTCGTTCGACACGCTATGTGAGTACTTTCGTCGGTGGTTTGCTGGCATTGGGGACATTGCTGATGAACTCGAGTATGCAGGGGGTACAACACCGAAGACGATGCCGGTTCCTATGCAGAATTACATGCACAATTTGGTCGCACGACTATCGAAACCTTTGCGGATTAGGCTGGGAGGGAATGGGATGGATGGGTGCGTCGTGCTATTTCGTTTTGACTAGTGCTCTGGCTAATCCTAGCGACTCTAGCTCAACGTACATGAGATCACTCAACGAGACCGTCCTGGAGCATATCGACCCCGATGCGTACTTCAACGACATCCCCGTCCATTTTGGCCCTGTCCTCTTCGACGTCTTGAATGCCATGTACGAGAAAGTGGGGCCTATGCAATTCATGATTGGCCTCAGTATGCGGAACGGCCACGATTTTACCAATATCGTGGAACTTGCCCAGGACGCGACGAGCATGCTTGGTTCCCGGCTGGATGTGATGCTCCTTGGCAATGTCAGTTCAGCTCCCTTTACACGGGCTTCCTTGGCCGCAGTTGATGCTGATCTCTGACCATACCTCTGGTTCTGTCTTCATAGGAACCTGATCTTTATGCTGGGCACGGCGAGAGGGATGCATATGAAATTGAAGACTATGTACGTCCTATTAGGCTTGGCTTTCCCTGAGTCTCCAATTAACTTATTCTTATTCAGATCCCTGAACTTGGCACGGCGATAGAAGCCTTGACTGAGGGAGGGGCATTGACGAAAGGTGTCCCGATGGTCGGTGGTCCAACCATCTGCTGTGGCTGGTAAGTTGGGAGCTTCTAGTTCAAACCGCCTCGCTCCCGAGTGATATGCTTATATACATTGATAGGACCCTTATCGACATCCTCAACGCTGGAATGGATCAATATGAATACAAGTACTATACGTGAGTACTTGTGCTCGACTATGCTTTCGTTTCCGAGCTTGACTGGCGACGTTAGCCTCCAACGATATCCTAATCACGCGTGCTCTGGTGTTAATGAGCGCAATACTAATATGACTTACTACCTTACTCATGCTAATGGTGCGTAAATCGTTGAGTTTCATTGCAGCCAGCATACTCAACTTTTCGATGCAGTCGGTCCTTATCTGACCTGGAACTCTGAGGGACAAGCAAGAGCTAAGGAGCTCGGAGTGCCTGTTCTCATGACAGAGTACAACTCGGTTGCTTGTGGCGGCAGTCCCATTTCAGATATGGTCAGTATATTCTTGCATCTATTCAGCAATGATTGCGAATCTCATATCTCTGCAGTTCGTCATGTCCCTATGGGGAGTTGACGTCGGTCTCAAAGCCGCATCATTGGAATACGAAGCCGTCTACCTACACACTCGCGAACTCGGCATTCAATACAACCTCTTCGATCCTCCCGCCGCCGACCGGAATCTCGAAGCAGGGTGGCGCACAGGCTCTCCATATTACGCCGCTCTCTTCCTGGCTGAACTCACTTCACCCAACGGAAACATCGTCATTGACCTCAACATCAACAACTCGACTACGAATGCAAACGCCACTGCAGCTGGCTACGCTCTGTACTCGGGAGCAGATCGCACCCTCGAGAAATTCGTGTTCTTGAATTTCAACGAGAGCGATAGTCAACCGTTCAGGATCCCAGCTAACCTCACCGACAGGATCGAGTACCGGGTGTTGACGGCGCCGAGTGTCCGGGAGACGAAAGAGATCAAGTGGGCCGGTCAGACGATTGGGGATCTCGGGAACCTCCAAGGTGACCAAGAGACGGTGTCGATGTTCTGTCAGGAAGGTTGTGTAGTGGACGTGCCAGGTCCCGGTGCGGCTCTTGTCGTCCTAGGAGGAAGTGTGTCGCTATTCAGCGGGAACTCAACGTTGGTGGGTAGTTTGTCGCTCGGCAGCGAATCTGGAGCGGGCCGGGCAGCTGGTCTTTATACTTCATGGGCTGGATTGGTCGGTGTTGCTGCTGTGTCGGCGGTGGCAGCGTTTTGGTCGTAATAGCGTTTCCGGTAATACCACGCGGGTTCACGGCCAATCTCTCACTGATTTATCTATCATGATCCCTGACTATCTCAAGTTTCAAGGTATGCGGTTGGCTCTCGCAGCCAGCAGATGAGAACACGAGTATACGATTATAACTTTCATTTCGAGAGTCACCTTGCCTACGATTTGTGGCGTTGTTTGCTTTGACAGATGAATGCCGCTGCTCTTGAACCTTATTTGAATGGTGGGTGTTGGGTGGGTGCTTTCCCGAGTCGTTCCTATGACAAGACGCTGATAATGGTCTCTATTGTATTCAGCCTAGGAAACACGAGGGACGAGGTTGGTGGTGGAGGAGGTAGGGAAGACAGTCCTCGAATTTGGCCTCTCTCTCTCTCTGGCATAGGATGGACCATTCATCGGTGACTCATGATCAGGGCGACTTTCAATTGTCGACCCCCGCCATTGTTGTGCAACTTCGGACAGCGCCGCTGGCGGGCCGTGGGCGCTTGGTTTCTATTTTTGGAGGCGGCTGGGTTGCTATTGTTCTTCGGTCTTCGGTCAGCCCACCTCATTCTTCTCAAGCCCCATTCTTTTTTTCACTTCTCTTCATCGTACCTTCACCTTCTTTTCTTTCAGTTTATCTTCCTTCTCGTCTGGCAAGCACCAGTCGAGCTCGATCCTTTCACGTCTTTGAGATACCCACTTTCCTTCGAACGCTCTCTTATACCCAGCTTTCAGCCACCCCAATGCATCGACAACTGCAACGGAGACTCTCAGCCAAGGATGCGGGCCTGCATCACTTTGCGAAGCGAGCCCCCCAGTACTATTCGGACGACGCACCTGGGACGAACATGCTACCCAACGCCCCACTTACTGTCACGGTCACCCGAACACTAGCTTTACCTACCCCGCCCCCCACTATGTCCACGTCTATGACACGATCTACGACAGCCTCCTATGGTTATAACCATGGAGCCTCTCCTCCCCCACTGGAAACAATTCTACCCACCTATTCACCTTCGAGCCCCCAGCCTGTTGCCTCGACTTCCACCAGCACCGACACCTCCGAGTCCGTGTCAGCACCGCCCACAGCAGCCTCCGCCGGAGGTGGGACGAGTAATAGTAACACGTCTGCCGATCCAGTCTCTGGAGCCTCCACCACACGGCGCAGCTCACTGCCAGCTGGAGCTATGATAGGCATTGTCCTCGCCGGGATCTTCTTGGTCGTCGGTATTGCCATTTTCGTGATCCGGAAGCGCTACGTTCAGCGGAGGCAAAAGCTGCGGAAGGGTTGGGCTCGTTCTAAAGCGTCCCGATTGTCGGGCTCTGATGAGCTCAAGTCAGCCTCTAACTCGACCACTTCCTTGACGGCTGATCAAGACCAGACTAACACTGCCAACACCATGCTTGTCGCCGCCAACAATACGACTCAGACTCGTCGGACTGGACCCCGTCCCTTGTCGTTGGTGGAAGCGGCTTCTGCACCACAGATGTCGTTCGTTCTACCACCTCCGCCCGTTACGTATGGGAACGAGACGTTTGGCTCGGTATCCCAGACTTCGGTGAACAGTACGGGTGGGGTCCCCAAGTCGAAACGTGCCTCCTCGAAGAATTCGAGTTCTCCTATTTATGGCCCGCCATCTAGTGCGAATACCAATGCGACTGCGACGGTTGTTTCGACCTTTATAACCACCCTCCCAGACGAGTTGACCATCACGACGGGAGAGACCCTTCGCGTTTTGGCAGAGTACGATGATGGGTGGGCGCTTTGTCTCAATTTGAGGGGTGAGCAGGGAATGGTGCCGAGGGAATGTTTGGACGGGAGGTTTAGTATCGCTATGGAGGAAATGACCATTAGTCGTGGGTTGGGTGGCAAGTTGAGGAGGATTAGTAGTCTCGCGCCTACCGTGGCTGCTAACTTCAGGCGCTTCTGAACGTGTTTTCTTTTTTTTTTTTTTGCTCTGGTTTTCATGTCTCCTTTCGTGATGGGCTTTCGTGCCAGACAATCATTCTCCCATTGCATATCCTTTCCTTTCTGCATAGTTTGCTATCATGACGATATATTTGACGATTTCCTTTCCTTTCAGCTCGGCAGTATCTCCCCTTCCTCCGCAGCTATGTACGATTCTCTGTGTAGACATTGCGATTCATTTCGATAGTGTACAACTTGCTTCCCCCACCTCATTTGTACTGTACCCGCTCAGCGCTCATATTCCACGCTTCTTTTCCTGTCTTCTGAATTTCCGTGCCGTCGGGCTACTAGATGCACGTCTGAGTCATTGATCCGGGATCGCCATACCATCAAGTTTCAACGTTTGCTTTGCGTTTGCTGTGGGTCAACTTCATTTTCTTTCAATGCGCCGTCTCTCACTATGTCCCTCCTTCATATCACTTGAATGGCCTTCCACCTCGCTGCAAGTGGGCATGGACTGCAATTCTATTTTGTTATCCCTACTTATCAACCACCTGCCAATTTATGGGATGTCAATCTGTCAAAATGTGCCTCATGGGTCTAGCCTGGCAAGCCGTGGAGCACAGGCGCCGCAGGGGTTCAAGCCCTTATGACCACGAGCGCTTTCTCATTGAATTCGATGTTTCCATATAATCACAGTAGGGGTCGAGTAGCTGGGCTCCCACCCGTTTTTTTTGTCTCATCCCAGTCGCACCCACCAACGTTGGAAAGATGGGCGACTTCGATACCGGGGTATGTTTCGCTTTGCCTGCTCGTGCTATTAAATGAGTCAGTCACTGAGCAGCCGACAGACGCAGTATGCGATGGACGATAGTGAAGCTGAGAAAGCGCAGCTTCGTGACTCGAGTTTGACGGCCAGCGGGATCTTGCCAACTCCGAAGTCACCCAAGGTTGAGGTTAACAATCCTCTAGTTCAAGTTAAAGGTGGAGGAGAAGCGCCGGGTGATGGGGGCGATGGAGGAAGGGAGCGGCCCGGGAGAGGAAAGAAAGTGAACCTTGAGTTCAGATCAGAAGCAAGAATATGGGACCTGTACCTCGATGACGCTGAACGCGAGGCGAAAGAGAGGGTGGAATTGTGGAAGACAGGGCTGGACTCCCTCCTCATTTTCGTGAGCGTGCCCTGCAAATTCTTTGAATACGAAGACTGACCACAGCGCCCATGACAGGCCGGTTTGTTCGCTGGAATCGTCTCATCCTTCGTGATTGATGCTCGTCGCGACCTCCTGACGAACTCGGAGCAGAATATTCTCACTGACATACGGGACACACTGCGAGGCATATCGATCATCGGCCTCGTCAATGTCCCACTCTCACAGAAATGGATCAACGGTCTGTGGCTCGTAAGCCTCTACATCACTCTCTTCAGTGCAATTATGGGTGTCCTCGCCAAAGCATGGCTCGCGAAATTCGTGCCTGCCACCACGAGACGTGAAGCTGCGGACGCCTATCATCGGTACAAGTTGGACAAACAGGCGGAATTATGGTATTTGGAGGAAGTAATCACCCTCGTGCCGCTGCTTGTCCAGATTGCCTCATTTCTTTTCCTTGGTGGTCTGATCGTCCAGAGCATCACAGACGACCCTACCCTCGGGCGCGCTTTTTTGGCGTTTTGCATATCCGGGTGCGCCATCTACCTCACAATGACCTTTCTTCCCTTGTTTGTTCCCTCCTCCCCTTTTAACACGCCTCTCTCGGATCTCCTATTGTGGCTCGGCAACATGGTGAAAGCACTGTTCGCCTGGAACTGGCCAGCCAATTCTGGTTGGCAGTTGAAGACGGATATCAACGAGGGTTTAGCGGAGATCCTCTACACCAAGTTGATCAAATCTCCCAAACCATCATACGTCGATGAAGCCGCAGCCGAAATCGCTCTACCATCCTTCAGAAAGAAGTGGATCGATTATTTATGTCGGAGTGACACCCCTCAATTTTTGTTAATACGCTTCCGATCGAGTTCGTCGACAAGGACGGATAATGTGATCAAGAGGAACGAAACCCTTTGCAGCCACGTACTGGCCTTTCTGCAACTCGTTGACCACCTCGATGGGGAAATCGCGACTTGCTCCTCCGTCGAAGAAGTTCTCCCACATTACACGCGTCTCCTTGACGCTCTACGAGCCTCACTGGAGAACGGGTACCCCCTTCATCGCTGGAACAACTTACCCGAATCACTTCGCCCATTATCATTTGGCCTCAGGACGCAAATTCTCAGTCTTTTAAAACCTCTCCCAGAACTTTTTCGGATAGGTAAAGATTCGACACTCATCGAACTCGATATCCATTCCAACGAGATGTCGGACCGCCCATGGGAGCTGGCATGTCAAGATATTCGGTCCACCCACAGATTGCACTTCATGTTAGCCGCGTGTCGTGGCGTTTTGCAAGGAGAGAAGAATGTGAAGACTACCAGCACCTTCATTCTGGGGCTGTGTCTGGCTAAGGGTACGTCGCTTTCTCCCGTCTTATTATATTTGGCTTACACTAGTACGTAGCCGGCAGTACTGCATCAGAAACTGGGCGTACAAGTGAATGGGCAGGGAGCATAGAGGCAAAAGACCGCGCTACTGTCGACGCGCTGGCGTTGAGGTTTTTGTCCCGACTTTATATCACTACAAGTATGTGCTCCTTTCTCGAACCGACAGGACTCGTGCCAACTGATCGGCTTTCTAGTGACTGAACTAGAGGATATGGTGACGGCCGCTTTGGACGAGATGTCGTCCCTTTCCCCGGGCTTAGAAATCGGTGCTGCTCACACACATCAGGGAATTTTGGAGGCTCTTGTTTCTGCATTGAGCCTTCCTCAGCGCGCCTTACGATTTCATACCATTAAGATGCTCAACCATGTCCAGGGCTCAAAATGTGAGATTTTTCCTGCATATTGTGAGAGGCAAGTCTAACGACACGGTTCACAGACGATTTATTAAGTCCCGCCTCGATTGAGATCATCTCAAATATGGTCGTATATGAAGACGAGGATGCCAGAGAAGATGGGCTACAGATCTTGGCAAATTTGGCGACATCGTCAGATGAATCAATGACCCGGGTGTCCAATGCACTACTCGCCAGTGTTGAGTCAGGGTTCGGCCACGAACCGCAGCAGCGTTTGCGCACTGTATCATTTGTCAAAACCGTTTGGGACGGTAGGTGCCTCGATGCTAGTTGGGCGCCAGCAAGCTTACATCTTCCTCTCAATCTAGATTCGTCGGGTCCCCTCTATCCCCTTGCCAGCCGATGTATACCTAGCTTGGTCGGAGTTGCCCTGAACGCTGACATGACAGAAGTTCGCCAGTCTGCACTGCGCTTGATAAAAGATTTATCTGCAAGAGGTACTGGCTTACTCTCGTCCTCCGTGAACGCTATTAATCTAACAGTCACGTTTCGTTTATCGCAGAGTTCTCAGGAGAAATCAGGAGCGCTATACCGATGGCCCTCAACGCGGGACTGGACATCTCGGAATTCGGCAAGCGTCAAGGTATCTTGACTGACCTGCTGGAGCTTCTCAGAGATGATGGATCGAAAGATGTGTCGGAAAAGCCGCCCTACGCCTTTGCGTGGTCCTACTCCAGCGATCTGGTTGCCGCCATATTCCCCATTGTATTCGAGAAGATCGTCAGCGCTGCCATTCATGACGATGACAGTTCAGTTCGCGAGACCGCCAAAACCCTTCTCAACGAACTGAGCAAGGACGGTAAGCATTGAAATTAAAGGCATATTGAAGTCCTCATAACGGCTGGTTCCTTCAGGTCGCGTCAGTTACATGTTGAAAGTTGATGCATTAACTTGGCTAGAAGCTGCTGCGGCCCAGCCTAGTTGGTGGTGGGTGCGCCACAACGCCGTGCTGGTGTCAGAGTATTTCATGACTCAGCGTAAATGAGGGCAACTCTGTTTTCAGATTCTTGCACTGATGAATCAATGACTTTAGTTGACTTCGAAAACGAAAATCTTATCAAGAAGCTCGTCGAATGGGCTGGTTCAGATGACGACGACGATGTTCGACGCTCCTCTGTCAGATTGATTTCAGCCATCTGTAAAGGCCGTTATTTGAACTGTGAGCAAACCAGTCAAAATTCTCAAGCGAATGTAGCTTGACCCTATTTTGTAGCGGACGTGCTGGAGGCGGTGAAGTCGACCATATTGTCAGTGAAGGCTAAATTCGTTGAAGAACCATATCCCTCCATACGCACTCTCTGGGTTTGTTTTCTCGGCGACATGGCCCAACATGGTATTGTTAAGCCCAACAATACACCTCGAGTAGTTTCGTTAACATTCGCCCCTAGTGACCTTTCCTGAGGCTGTTCCCATCATTCTCGAAGTTTACAACAAAGTGGACAGCGACTCTGAGGTGTGGAAAAACGCCAGCGAAGATTTTCTTATGCTGGGAGAGAAGGAAACAGGTGGGCAGTACGATGACATTGCTTTAGGACCTGGTATTAACGCTCGACTTTCAAGATCCTGATTACATCAAGGCTCTCGAAAGCGCTTTACCTGAAACCCCCAAGGTATCCTTCCACGGCTCCCGCAATGACTGGCCCTCCGCAGTCAAATGGATCAAACTTTTGGTGGCTGTGGCGCAAAGACGTGAGTTGTCTTCCTCAACGGCTTAACGGCGAAAAGTTAATAACCTTTCCTATTTAAGCGAACCTGAAGGAAAGCGTGGACAAGGTTCTCAGATGTGTAGCAAACGATGTGAGGGATGGGATCGAAGCAAAACCGGCTCCAAAAGTTACGGAACCAGAGCTGTCGGACTCACAAGAGTCTCAGGCTGCGCCTGAGGTCGACCCGGGCGAACACGATGGTCAGCGCCTTGCCTTCATTTCAATCATCTGAGTTCATCCTTGTAATAGGTGCGCTTGATTTCATGACCCAATCTACGCTCAAGCTGCCGTTGCGTCGACTGCTTTATAACATCGGATGGGACGACCGCAGGACTTGGGGTGATATCCTCGCTACCATAGCGCTACACTGTAAGGGCTTTCCCCCCACATATTTCATAGACGTTCATCGACCCCCTCAGTTCCACTAGAGTTCCAAGACGCACCGACAATCCTCTTCGAAATAGCAAGACACGACTCTGATAGCGACGTCCAATACGCGTGTCTAAAATCTTTGATTCTACTCGCGAAACAGTGTAAGCTCAAGAATATACCTTTTGCTTATATGTTCCTGGACATTGACTTGCTTTGGCACATCAGCTGTCACTAGAGGCCTGACAAACGACACCATCGATCAACTTGATCACTTCAGCGAGAATCCGGACTGGAGGGTTCGCTTTAGCTATACACAGCTGCTTTGTGCGGTAGGGGTCTCAAAAGAGGGTGAGTGACCACTGACCAACTGCATGCAATTATCAATTTAGCTCATGTTGACGATAGGTGACCTCTCGGACGAGGTGCTCAAGAAGCTTTCCTCTCGTGCATTATTGGATTCCGACTATGACTGTCGGTCCGAAGTTGTCAACACCTTTTTTAATCTCGCAGAAATCGATGACCACGACCGGGATCCATCGCCCAAAGAGAGATACCGTGCAGCTGGAGAAGCCCTGGTCAAGGAGCATTTCCTTGAAGGTATCGAGGATAGCAGTTGGAAAGTACGCCAATCTTGGATCAAGTTAGCTGGTACTCAAGTCAGAGACGGTGAGCAGGCACAAATGTCGTTAAGCTCGGCTACATCATCTGACTAGATGTCACTTAGCTGAGTTTCCTGAACTCACCAAACTGTTCGACGCTGCGATCAAGGATGGAGACGCCGATGTGCAGAACGAAACAATGAAAGTATTACAACGGCTTCTTGATGATGGTAACGTTGCCACAGTTGTTCCTCGATACCATTTATTGATTGCTTTCTAGCCAAGCTGAGGGCACCGCTAGCAGCAAAGTTAGGAAAAGCTCTGGGCTCATGCCTACCAGTTACAGATTATTCAGACCGTGCTTTGACTGTGCTGACAACGATCACGTCTCCACCGAGTGCTCAGGAAGGTTAGATTCAATTCCTATCCGGAGATTCATCGATGACTCATGCCACTTCAAAAGCTTGGGCGAAGGAGCTCCGAGAGCGACATCAGCTTTGGATTCAGATAATCTCACTTCTCGGTCGCAATATCAATGGTCTGCTTATTTATTTAGTCACGTTCGGTTCGGCATGCTCATCGCACCTGGTTTGTAGCCGAGTTCCAAGCTTTGCCGAAACTCATTGAGGTAGTTCTAAAGGAGGAACCGAGCGACAGCATCTTTGAATCTCAAGAAGCTTTGTATTCCTTGTTCCAGAACGGTGGGCCTCTCTTTGCTACATTCGAAGCCTGTCGTATACTTAGCACCCAGACGAACAGTCAAACTTCCTGACCCAATTGAAAGCATTCTGCCCAAAGCCATTGAATCAGCATTGAAATCCGATGCAGCATACAGTGTCCGTTCGCTCGCCGTCAATATATTTGGTCGCCTTATAGGATGTGTCCCTGGTCGTGGTACGATGGCCAAAAAATTGTGTTAACGTGATTCGTATTCTAATCTATACAAAGGTGAGGGCCAGCCTAGATACGAAAGCCTCTTGGGGCGGAGCAGTGTGTATCTTCGCTTCAGGATGAGCGTTCCCTGCTTGACTATATTTCCCGCAGACGATTCACAAATTATCTCCCGTTTGGCGGATATCGCTATAAAAGATGACTACGAAGACGTTCGAACTGCCGCCCTGCGAGTTTTGAAGGCGGCTTACAAGGCCACAGACCGTATGCAACTTCAACTCTCCAACATGCCTCACAATGTTAACTCGGTTTTGTAGTTTTCCGATTCCGAGACCCGATCAAAGCATCTCTGTCAAAGGTTATTGAGAGCTCTCTCAAGGACCTAGAAAACTCAAGGCTTCGCACCAATGCGGTTTCAGTCGTAGACAGCCTGACCGAGGATAATTCGAATGGTAGTAGCAGCTGCCTCCTTTTCTGATCCCTCATTGTGTACTAACCTCAACACTGTTTCCAGACCAGTTCAGGGATATCGTTTCTCCCTCCATCTCTCAACTGCTCAGAACCGCTCTACTGGAAGGCGATGAGAACATTGGCAACACAGTAGAAAGGGTGCTGTTCGATAATTTTGCGACCTCCGTTGCAGAAAGTGAGTGATTTTATCTTGCCAAGTCGTCTGACTGATCATGGAACAGCGAAACTCAACCGTGACGTCTTAATCGCGATACCCCCAATGGCGGCAACACTCACTGTTGCCGGAAAGGCTATTGTCATGCGATTGACTGGGACCCGTAAATATCTCGCAAATTATCATGACTGATTTTGATTCTTATTTTGCCACTGTAGTTGCGATCACAGACGATACCGCCGCTACTATCGCGCATGCCCTTTCCCCGATGCTTCGAAACACATCATCGTTCGCTCGCGCTACTGCTATTGAACTCCTTCTCAAACTGTATACAAAGCATCGTAGGTATTCTAACATACTGTCGTCCAATTGGTTTTCACTGCTTAATAGGTCATTCAAAACCACGCCTTATCGAATCCGCGATACCTGAGATTATCAGTTTGGCGTTCGATGACAAGGACGATGTTGGAGGAATACGCATCACAGCAATCCAATTACTCGTGGCTTTATCATCAGGACCTGCATGTGAGCCCATCTCAAATAGTTTTACGCCCTTCGTAACTGACGTTCGTGCCTGTTAGCCCTGGACAACGTCGGAGAAGCGCAGTCTGAGCCGTCGACCGCAACCACCAGCTCAATTCTCAAGCAAATTACTCCCCTTGCAACGAAGTTCATGGCACTGCTCCAAGTTGAACACTTGAGGCCGTCCGTCGTCGAACTGCTCTCGCTCATGTCTTTAGATCCTACAGGTAAAACCAATGCTTTCGAGGTTCACACATCCAGATGACTTAAATATCACACTTTCAGTTCGCCAAACAATCCTGCTACGCATAGCTTCAATGGCATTTGGTCCCGAGACGCTGGCGCTTGTGGGTCACGTTGATCTGCTATTCCGCCTCATCTCGGACGGTATGTATCAAAAGCTCCTCCTTGGTTTGAAAGCATTCTCAAAAGTGAAATAGGACGTTTGGGAGAGACGGCTACAGACTATATGACGCTGTTCTTAACACCAGCATTAGTCGCTCGCCCACAGCTCGCTCCGTATAGGCTAAGAATCCTGACTGCGCTTTGGTGTCGGTACGGTCATAGAGTCCTGGAGGATAGCGAGGCACCAGAGAAAACAGTGAAACACAAGGAACTACTGGAATGGTTTACCCTCGCACTATTTGGGCGGCATGCCACCGCTCATGAAGCTACAACATGGCGTACACGATGCGAATCATGGCTTCGGCAACCAGGAACTGACGGTTCTGAATCTGCTTCAACACCAAACTGATTCTGTACTCTACGTCAGGGTATGACCATGTATTGAAACCGTACTATGATGGACATCTTTCAAACCGTTGTGATCTGTGTGATTAACGCGCAGACTTAGAACTGGAGGTTGGCGCCTAGATTCAGTGTGGGAATGTCATGATCGCTGGCTCTGAAAGGCACGCTGTAGCCACGCTTCGCTTGTAAACGACTCTCAGAGTCGCAGAAATCCACACAATGGTGAGTGGACCACACTGATATCCAAAGCTATGCTCAATGTTGTGTGAACAACCTCCAGAAAGCCTTCTCCACATGCCATGCGATTCCGGTGGAAATACTGCTTAGAATCTTCATGACTCTGAGCACTGATCCATTCGACGCCAGTTGTTCTGACGCAGACTCCCCAGAACTTCCTCCACGCTCCCTATCACAAGTCTGTACAGAATGGCGGACCATCCTCCTTGATTATCCGCCATTCTGGGCACACATCGTGCTGAGAGGGACCTCCCAAGAAGAATGGCTGAACGAGCTCGTCCGTCGTACGCGTGAGCATCCGTTAGACATCCGGGTTGACTTCGACACACATGCCACTGCATCCAGTTTCGGCACGCAGATGAAGCGCAGCCTCACCAATGTCGACCATATCCTGCAGCACATTGCCCGTATTCGTTCCTTAGCTTTGAAAGCGAGGATGAGCGACTTGAACGCTGCGTTTGCTCGAATCCCCACCCCGCTGCAAGCACCGATTTTGGAGCAGTGGGAATTGGAGCGGCACCGAGAGTCTGGAGTGATTTTCGACATTGGCCATGATACGATTGCATTCCCAATCCATGCCCCCAGGCTAGCCTGTCTTCAGACGCGATTTTACCCACTCTTACACTCGGGAGTTTCTGGGACGATACGAGAATTGGAGATTGTAGATGCACGGGTCTCTGAGGTTCTCGTGGCAACCAATTATTTGGGTGTTTTGGTGGAACTGCCAGCGCTAGAAAGGATAAATTTGAAAACACTCCAATTCCAACCACACTGGTGGCAGCCTTTGGTTACACCACCGACAATTTCCCTTCCCCACCTAAAGCAAGTCACGCTTCATGGCTACCGAGACCTAATTCTACTTTTCCTCACCAGCGTGCAACCACATTCCTCGTGCCTTTACAACCTCCATCTCGGTATAACTTCCCAGTGTGGGCGCAGAGAGCTCGATGTCCTGGGAGACCGGATTGTAGACAAGATGAAGCTCTGGCAAACCCCCCATGTTTTGGCTAGCAAATTCTTCATCTCAGTCTCCGAATCAGACGCCAACCACTTGCAAATCGTCCCCTGCTCACCTAAACCATCCCAGAATGCTCCCTCCCTCCTCCTGTCCGTTCACAAAGACAATACCCACAATCCCAAACATCTACGCATTTCCTATCTTCTTGGGATGTTTTACCGTATGATGAAGAGTATCACCGGACCAGCAAAAGCAACGATTGCTATTGCTGGGGATCTCGAGACCTCACTTACCCAGGGAGGTCTACTTCGAGATCTTGCCATGCCGAGCGTGGTCGACCTCACACTTCATAACCCACGCCCATCTACCATCGCAGATATTTACACCATCCTCCGACTCCCATCCCGGTGGCTACCCGCTCCAAACCTCGAGATTCTTCGACTCGCCGGGGATTCGGAATGGGAAAAATATTGGGGAAAAGAAGTGCCACCAGGACAGACAAAGAGTGCTATCGAGACGATGCTCGGATCCGGCACTGCTCCTTTTGAATGTCCGTTGAAGCTCATCGACGTGAAAGGGCTGGATCCTCGCTGTCCGCTGTACCAGGGTCTCGTTCATTCATCGCAAAAACTCGACCGACTTGGAGTTGAGTTGCAACTCTAGCCACTTAGATATCTCGTTCCATACCTTACCGTAGCCAACGGGATAGACAATAGTTGTCCATACTTTTGAGAAATCAATTATCCTGTGTATACGAATAGTGATGGATGGTCGTACTGGTCGTGAATGAGGGAGAATAAGTACAATAAATAACTACAAATAAGCAGAGCCGAAGGTCGAATTTGAATCTGAAGCGAATGCCTGGGGGCTGATGAAAGAGCTAAGTAGCGAGCAGATGCAAGAACTGGAACATATGTTGAAGCACTGAAATATCAGGGAGCGTGAATGGGGGTTGGGGAAGGAAAGGGGAATCTGTCCGCAGGTAATCCACGGAAAAAACAACTTTCAATATGCGCAATGGGAGACGATGCGAGAATGATCAGCATGAAAGTTCCGAGATTAGAAAAAGAAAGGATAAAACCAAGAAACGTTACAAAACATGGGGTCATGACTCCGCAGGATCCTTTGCATTCGATTTTCTCCGTCCAAATCTCCTCGGCAACGTCAACTTCTGCGCAAGGCCCTTCTTCGATGGCGAACCCTGGGGCAAATGCTGTTTGCTCATCCGCCGCTCTGACAGATTACTCTGTAGTCTTTGAATTGCAACACCACGCTCCTCCATCGAGAAATCAAATCCACGGTGCTGTGAAGTAACACCAGTGGACATATCCGTTCGACTTGCGGACCTGAAATCGCCCGATGGACGAACAGGCAACGACGATACGCTACGCATACTCCTCGTCGCAACAGATTCAGGTCTCCGCAGAGGAGGGTACACCATTTCTTCAGATGCTTCGTGTCGGAGCTCCACACCAGGATTGTACTTGCGAACATATCGGATAATGTCGATGTCGTCGGCGCGGTAACCCATCCGGTATGCCTTGTAAAGGTATCTCGGTAGGAGGGAAATGAAAATTGTAAGAGGAAGGCAGAACCAAAAGTATGGCGATCTGAAGAGGAATGTGTTGTTTCCATAGACCGGAGTGACGAACCAGCCAGGGGAGATGGAGTTATAGACGACCTAGCAGTCAAAACCGTTAGAATCTGCGAGTGGAATCGGAGAGGTCAGACTCACGGTATACAGCCATACGAGAACATCACCAAGGAACACCGCGAAGAAGACCCAGGCGGTCCACGTATTGGTGTTTAACCCGTTGTAGAAGTTGGCCGTGAACACAGCGGCGAACACCATCGTCGTGGAGAACTCGTACATGCTGACCGACCATCCGTCGGCTCGACTGGAGACAGTGACATAGGTGTACAAGATCAAGAAGAAAATGACGGCCGACTGTTAAGATCAAGATTAGAAAACTGATTTGGAAACGAAAAATGTAACCCACCTGGAATACTCCATCGAACATGAAAACTCCAAACACCTTCATACCAAACCATCGGCCCTCTCTACCAAAGCGGTACAGCTCAGGGAACGCCATGAGATCATGGTCATCTGCAGGAAGTAGCTGGTAAGATATCGGAGCCACCAATTCCAACGAGATAACGCACCTGCGAGTCTATCAAATAATCCGATAGCAATGACAGGTGCAATAGTCCAGAATGAATTCCAGAAAAGAAGGTAGGTATATTCAAGAACGCTGGAACACGAATCAATGAGCTGCCCACAAGGGAAGAATGAAAAACTCACTAGGTGGAGCTCCAGGCGCAGTAGATTTGGAACCACCAAAGCACACCAATGCAGACAATGTTCTTGTAGAAGAAATTGAGGATCCTACGGGGCGAAATTGTCAGTCTGATGCTGCAGATAGTAGCTATGAAGAAGACCCACATGTTTCCGTTGCGGTAATAAGACCAGTGTCCATGAACGAGCAATAGACGCTTAAGGAATCGGAACTGATAGAGAGCAGTCATTAGTGACCGCAATCAGGCTTATATGAAGACCGATCGCACGTACCTGAGCAATAGCGTAATCCGATGAATTCACAGCCTGCAGCCCTTCCTCGCCCGAAATCCCGACACCAACATCCGCAGCCTGGATCATACTAACATCGTTGGCACCATCTCCGATAGCCAGGGTCATAGTCCCTAGACCATCCTTGACCAGACGCACAATCAACGCTTTCTGCAGCGGCGAGACACGACAACAAATAACACCTTCGCAAAGCATAGCCAGCTGAAGCAAGATGCTCTTGTGTCGTTCATCGCCAAGAGCCACTCCAAGTGCAGGACCGTCGATCACCAACACGAACCCTCCAGGCCGTTCACCGTTTTGGCTTCCGACGATAGACGAAATCCCGGTATCGAATCTTCTCAAGGGACCGCCCGGAGGGACCTCATCTTGGGTAGAGTTCCTTCTAGCCCCAGGTTTCATCGATTGTTTAGGTGTCAAGGGCACGTCGTCGATATCTCGAACCTCTCCCCGCTCGTCGATAATCCCGCTTTCAGGGAAAAATTCTTCGACGGCGTACATGATTTGGTCATAGACGGGTCGCCCTTCGTTTCCACCACGGATGACGATGATGTTCGAGTCGCGGCCAATAAGGTTCGTGCTGTGTCCGATCGCTAGAAATCAAGAAAGGTTAGCACCGTTGGGGGACGCATTGACCAACGATTAAGCTCACCAATGGCAGTCTCGAGTTTGTCCCCAGTGGCGACCCAGATCTTGATACCAGCCTTCTTCAGATCGGCGATAGTTTCTGGAACACCATCTTGAAGCCGGTCTTCAATAGCAGTGGCACCCAGGAGCCGCAAATCCTGCTCAAGCTCGCTACAAATAGCCTCAATCTTTTCCTCGCGGTCGTCCAAAGAAACAGTAGCTTCGTGGTATCGTTCAGCCCATGCCTGGTAGTAGTCCTCTGCAAACGTAAAAGGAGCAAACATCAGCCAAGCGATCGAGATTACGAAAAGGAGATACGCACCAGAGATAACCTTGTAAGCCAAAGTCAACGTCCTCAAACCCTCACTCGCGAAATCATCGAGAGCCTTCTCCGTCTGCTTCTTCAACTCATCCCCTGTTCCCTTCTTCAGCCTCTCAAAGATAACATTATCCGCTCCCTTGGTCATCAAGAACAACCTCTGATCATCGCTATCCATCTTCCTCACCACGACGCTCATCCTCTTCCTCGCACTACTAAACTCCAGCACGTTAAGAAGCTCGTATCGCTCCAACGCTTCAGGGGGTGGCGAAGTCGATGTTGATCCCTTCTTCTCAGGGTCAGACGAAGCAGTGGGTGGGGGAGACGACGACGAAGGAGCCGACGAATACGGTGTCTGCAACAACATAACCTCCCTACTATCCCTTCCCCTAAACACGAATCCCATATCCGCAGCAGCCTGCACGAGCGCAGCCTCGTCCGGACTCTGCGCCTTGTACTCGATCACACCCGTTTGCGGATCCACACTCGTCAACACGGTATGGCACAACGCCAACACGCTAAAGAACCCATTGAGCAATCTCGCGTGTGCAGCATCAGGTCCTCCAGGCTCCACATGCAACGACTGCTGAATATCATGCTCAAGGTCGACATCGTGGAAGTGGACTTTGGCTTTGATAGCTTTGGCTTTGAGAGGATCCGGTGTGTCGGTAGAGTCGCTATCCGCTTGAGGCTTTTCGTCCTGCTTCTTTTCGCGGCCACTAGCGGAAGAGCCAGAACTCAAGTCGGTCATTTGGATCTCTTGCGCACTGTCGAGTTTCGTGGCTTTGGCGTCGACGAGAGCGGGGAGTGCTTTGACGGAGGAGGCATCCTTTTCTCGGCCTTCAGCGTCGCGTTCGTCCATGTCGGGATCGCCATTGTAGATTTTGCCACCGATGCAACATTTCCGGAAAACCATGGAATTCTAGACCAATTAAATGAGTAAGGGTGCTCTACTGCCAAGCCGGTCACTTACCTGTGTCAGAGTGCCTGTCTTGTCAGAGAAGATGTATTCAATTTGACCAAGATCATCCGACAAGTTCCAACTTCGTGCAATAGTTGGCGAATCGGACTCCTTGTGGTAAATCTCCGAGTCAAAGTAAATGAACGCGGCCTGACATGTTCTCACGAACTCGATGGAAATGTACAGCGAGATGGGGACGATGTTTTGGAACCTATCCAAATTACGGCCGTCAGTCAAAGAGCGTCAACAACGAGGTGGGATGTAGCAACATACGTGATGAGAGCAAAGAAGAACGTGATCAAGCCATTGATGGAGGGATTATCGCCCGACCTATTTGCCCAGAAAAGCCAAGGCGCGTCTCTTGGGTAGTCCTGATGCTGGAGAATCGAATCAACAACAGCACAGGCTATCGCCATCAGCGCGAGGATGAGCAAGTTGATGAACCTAGAAGATCGAAATCAGCATGAGAAGGCTACGAGAATCGGGTCGACGTACACTTGAGGGTTCATCTGCCTCTCGACCTTGCTCCTCTTACTCGGGGTCCCACCCGCATTCATCACAATCCTCGTGTCCGCCCCCGTGAAGATAACCACCCCAATCACCCATTTGGTATTCCTCAACACCGTCCCTCTCAGCAACACGTTCTGCATATCAACCGGGAAGGTATCATTACCCACCCTAACAGCTGCATTAAGCCTGTACATGTTCGTATCAGGCCTATCGCAATCAATCCGAAAGCTGTTGTGCGGCGATACGCAGTCGTTGGCGGATCGGATGTGGGTAAGGGCAGGGACGGCGTTTCGAGACTTGAGATTGGTTTCCCCGTCTAGGTTCTTGGTCTCCACGAACGCTACGTTCTCGTCTTCAGAGGTGGCGCAAATGAGCACATCGGCTGGGAGCGACTCGTCGTCCATGATCTTGACGAAATCACCCACAGACACATCTTCCCAAGCTGTGTGTTTCCAATGAGGCTTGGCCGTAGGGCGCGACATCGTAGGCAGAATATGGGGGAAATGGGTATGATGCTCCTCGGGGACGTCGTCATGTTCGATGACGGGTTCAGTTGAGCGACGGGATGTGACCCCAACGAGCTCTTCTCCAGCAGGATTAACATTTTTGACTTTCTTGCTCTTCGTGCTTCTCCGCAGCCTGGGCACCAGACCACGAACAAAGGTCCTACTCTTCTTCTCCATAGCATTCGGGTTCGCCCACCCCTCCCCTCCAGCGACCACCCGCACCTGAGAATGGTTCACGCGCCTGTCGGACTGGTGGCGCTTCACATCCTCGTACGCATCCTTGAGCGCCGTAATAGTCAAGACAATGAGAAGGGGCAAAATCACCAAGCCCGGTGAGATCGTCGAGAACTTGGGCGAGAACTGGAGTACAGCGATGAACAAGAAGAACCTAAAAGTACCCTATGAGCAGAAATCCACAAAATACCACTGACGTACTCACACATTAGCCACCCTCCTAAATTGCTCCAACAGGTTCCTCGGCACAAAGGTCACAACGGTATATTTGGAGGTGATGACCTGGTTCGTCGCGTAGACATGCTCCTTCTTCACCTTTCCGTTGGCGTCGAGATAGTCCTCTGGCAAATTCTCGTTCATATACACCGTCCTCCTCGGACCTGGCTCCCTCTTCTTCGAAAACAGGTCCTCCACCTTCCAATCCGCCCACCGGTTATACCATTCCGCGAACTTGCGAGATTGTTTCATTGTTTTTTTTCGCCAAGATACGTCGGTCCTGATCGGTCCAAGTCGGTTAAACCACCACGGAGGGATGTGCTGGTCGCTCTAGTCTCGAAAGTGGTCCGCAGTTCGTCAAAAAGGCTCTGTAACGCTCGTATGTATCCCGTGTACTAGCGTTTGTTGTCTGTCGCAGTTATACACAAGGACAAGCAGTGCGCATTCCCACCGAGGGCGGTGACCAAGAAAGCGTCGTCGTCGTCGTCGGGGTCGACGAGGGAAGGGAGGAAAGGGGCGGAGGGAAGAAAGAGAGTGTGGAGGTGTGCAAGGCTCAAACGGAATACTCGGATTCGAGTGACACAAATTCTGACAAATCCATCTGACATCACGGCCGTTTGGTACAAACGTCATATCACTTTTGTAACCACTCATTAGCAGGGAATGTAGTCTCGTATTCAAAGCTGAAACTCGGCGGAGTCGCAGTGGATATTCCCTCAATAACCTAGAAAAATTCTCAAAAAATCGTACCTCGCAAGACAACGAAAATCTGAGGCCTCCGAGGGCACTAAGATACGCTGAACAATCACATCGGCTTGCTGCGTGCTTACGCTGACGTGTGTTCGCGTTCCGCGGCACCGCCAGCCGCATGTACGGATGCGATGATGAACATCAGTCTGAATCTTGTCTGAGGCGTAAATCGTAAAAGGGAAAAGTCAACACCCGGAGAAAACGAACTCGACAGACGGGCAAGGGTGGGTCAGACGGTCTGGTATATTTTCGCACGTATGTATATGTATCTCGAAAGAAGAGAACGAACGCTGTACCAGAACAGACGAAAAAATTCCAAGGAGAAAAAAGAATAACGAGCGTCGAACAGCGTCCTACCAAAAAATGTCGGACAGACGGAGAAAAAAGATAGTGAGCGCGAGTAGCCAATATGGTTGGGTAGGGTATCAAGCAGCCGAAATTACAGTATCGTCGAATCACAAACAAAGAGGGGAACCCGGTACGAATCGTCGCGGAAGTGGAGTAAAAGAAGAACGAGTAGGACAAACCCACTCAGCCATTCATTTACTGCTGCGCATTCCCAGCAGCTGGGCGCTGGTTAACACCCTCCTTCAACGCCAAAAGCTGCTTCGACCTAAACGCCTCATAGTGGATCTGGGCAGTCGTCTCAATGAGATCCTGCAAGTGAGTTCGGGTAAGGAAGTTTCGCAGGTGCACGAATTCGCAGTGGTTGGGGTCTTCAACGTTGACGACTCCCCAGCGGGTCTTGCGGCCACGAACAGACTTGCCGTCAATGATGACGTTGTTCTCCGAACCGACAACAGCGAACGGAATCACCTCCTATGTAACCGAATAAATATCAGATATCGACTCAATGGGCAAAACAGGCGGAAGAGCCCTACCCGGATGGTCTCGTTCAACTGGATTTCCTCTTCCTCATCCTCATCGGTATCGAAGGGGTAAAGGCGGATGTTGTTATAGATCAACTCTTCCCGAATCTAGCACAAACAAGATCAGCACTTCACGCTCCCAAACGAACCAATGACGAAAGGTACACACCTTGCTCTTGAAGCTCTCCCGCTCCTCCAACGTCAAGCTGTCCGCCTTGGCAATGACGGGAACAACATTCACAACCTCGCTCAACTTCTTCATCACAATAACATCGATAGGACGGAGGCTATGTCCAGTTGGGCTGATGAAGTACAAGCAGCAGTGGATGCGGGTATCCTGGATGTATCGGTCTCGCATGGCAGTCAACTCCTTGCGGAGGTACGCGCTGTGCTGGTCCTTGATGTACTTGATGATAGGGTCCCAGCTACAAACACATTTAGTGACCCGCCGTCAGCGGTAAGACCAGCAAGGCACATACCATCCCTCGTTGTTGACCTGGTCGGCGAATCCAGGGGTATCGACGATGTTTAGTCGCAGCTTGACGCCATTTTCAACGATGACTGCAATCACCGACAAGGAGAAGACACGAAAAGGGGTATATTAGCTCAAGCCCGTGAGACGTAATAGAAGCAAGAAAAAACGCACCATGAGACTCGGTCTGGATCTCAGTAGTCTGCCTGACTGGCTCATCCGCTGAAAATCGCCCCTTCGAGTCGATCAAGTGGGAGGCAAAGATGGTGTTGATGAGTGTCGACTTTCCAAGTCCAGTTTGGCCTACAAGACAATGACGAGCGTTAGCATACTGATATCTTTAAGCGTATGACCATGACCAAGGCAAGGAAAACGCGTCGCCACGCCTTTGCTCGTCGACGTGTCACACCCCCAGGCCCATCCCCCACTCCTCTTTCCCCAAAACGCGCAAATCCCCGCAACATTCCATCCCATGGTAACGTATGGCCAAAAAGGGTCGCAAAACAGAGAAAAGGGATAGAACTCACCGACGAGGATGACATTGAACTGGAAACCACGCTTCAAGAGCTTGTGCTCGATTTGTTGCGTGATAGAGTCGAAACCGACATAAGACGTGGCGCGGATTTCTTCAGTCATTTTTTGCTTGCTGTTAGGGCGTGTCGTCCGTCGCATTGGTTTGTCATTGGCACATAAATTCCGTTCAGTTTTGAAGATACGTGTAGGGATTTGAATTCGTATTTCGGGGTTGAATCATCACGGTTGGGGCAACGCCATTCAGAGGTGACAACACGGCAAGGCATGTCAGAAGTTAGAGTAATTTCGGATTCAAAGTGTTTGTCGTCGAGCGATACGTTGGCCGGAGTGTCAAGGTTGCCATGTCGTGTAATTACCACCAGGAGAGGGGAGCAAGGAAGAGGTCGTTTCGTTAGTGGCGACCCTGCAGCGCTGGACAGGCTACTTACACAAAGAGCTAGGATGTCGTTGGCAAGGAGGGGAAGAGGTCGTCGATGGACAAGGAAAAGAGGGGTAGTCAACGACTCGGCTTAAAGCGACGACGACGAACGAACGACTTTCGTTGCCCGAAATTTGGGTTTAGCTCATGGCACAAATAAACGTACACAATGATCACAGTGGTGGCGTCGGCCACTTTCCTCGATCATCTTGCCCTCAAACTGGTCGTCTACGGTCTGGAATATGCTCTCTGGCCACCTGCATAGACGTGGCTTATCCTCGAGGAAAGGCACGAATTGCTCTCGCTATCATCAAAAAAGACTCGTTATCGAAAGTCGGATTATTCTACTCAATATCTTTTCACACCTCCATCCGAGTCCTTAGTCAAAGGCGACGAACGGGCAATGGTACTTGGAATTACTGGAAAATCAGACCAGGAGCCGGGGAAAACCAGGACATTCTACCTCCACCCACTTAGAATATATTCTCCTGCGCTGTAATAGTCCAACTCGTACCCTCCATTTGTCAAGCCCACCGCGATGGCATGGCACGCGTCGCCGCAATAATTTCTGCGATGACAACTGCGTTCGGTGCCGCTACTCTGCGTCCACTATAGCTATGGCCAGAGGAAACTTTCCCTGAGCTCGTCGCTGTACCAGGCTGGACCTGAAGCTGTGAATACACAGAGCCGCCGACGTTTCATCGCAGTCCCCATTATTGGCTAGTGGTCTGTAACATCTGAAAGAGCCTAGCGCGTAACATGCGATACCTGATGTCGAGGTCGACAGGTTGACCATGGAATTGCTGAATGGCGGCGGTTGACGAACACAAACTTCTGAACCTGTTTCAACCTGTGAATACCTCGCAAAAAATCATAGACAAACCGTGCTTACATCGAGGAGGAAACACCTGAGGAAAGCTTATCCATCGAACAAGATGCTATGACCAGAGCACATGAGTAGGGGGATGGTCCTTTGGCGGCGAAGGGATCCAACTTGATTGGACCATTGCGTTTCAGGTTAGCCTCTCCCAGCCGGACGCTGGCCCCGATGCCACCGTATACCGACAGAAAGGGAGGTCAACAACAGTAACGATACTTGAACCCTACAGCGCTCTTGACCTGACCAGTGGTGAGCCACCGAAGAACAAGGAGAAACAACAATGCATTCCCGAAACACCAATACTCTACAAAATGTCTTTCTTCTTCCTGATCACATTCGACCTTCTCAGCCGCCCGCCGCACTTCCACTGTCCACACGGGGTCCACGAGCGGCATTAGTCCAACACAGGGGGAAAAGAGAGGGTGAGTGGAAGAGACCAAACGTAACCGTACCGACCAAACAACCTTACATCCCTACCCTCCGTTGGACACCATACCAACCCGAGATCGTAGACCGAGCGAATCATCACAGTTCAGTGCCCAACCTGTAGCGGAAAGCGCGGCATTAAATAAGAAGGAATAAGATACATCAGTATAAATATCCAAAGAAACGAATGCGGTACTTAGCAAGGAGAAGAGAAGGTATAAAGGGGAGGGGGTATGGTCACGTTGAACGTGGTGGGATAGGAGCCGATGAAGAAGAGAGGAAGGGGACGGCCAACGCAGCGACTAGGACTAGCGTCCCGATGATAGCTGCTGGAAGGAAGAGCGACGGAGGAGGAGGAAGAGTTTCCTCTTCCACAGTTGCTGATCCATTTTTGGAAGAACGTTTTTGGCGGGGTGAAGAAGAACGAGAACGAGAAGAAGAATTCGTAGGTCGCGAGACGGAAATGGGTACATACCCGATGGACTTGAAACCATGCACGCTATAGTTCACCATCCGTCAGACATCGTCGTGTCGGAAGGGAGTTCAGAGAACTCACTAGTATCCCTCGAGGTTCCTTCGAATCTCTTCTTCCATACCAAGGGGAACGCCAGTAAGGGAGAATGTCACTTTCGTCGAGTCCGAACCCTGGTTCAAGGTTGTGGTAAGGGTAGCAGAGTGTCCAGAGGGCCATGTCGGGGATTGCAAAATCCAACTCTGCACAATTTCCTTGCCAGGTGACAACGAGACGTATTTGCCTTTCACGCCACCTCCGAACAAGGAGTATTCGGTATCTGGTTTGGCTTGAGACTGGAAGAAATCACCAGCGTGTCAGATATAACCAGCCTAGAAGAATGTTGAAATCCACGCACCACTGCAGCATTTCGCGTCCAAGCCGGGATCTTCTTCTCGTCTGTGAGCAGATTATAGATGTCATCTGCAGAGGCTTGGAAAGTGGGTTCCACTGTGACAGTGGTGGTGTTGACGCCCTTCACGGTCTGGGGAGCAGCCTTCTTTACGGCAGGGACCGCAGCGGGCTTAGCTATGGGCGTAGCTGTTCCGCTGACTGGGGTCGAGGTGCCGCTGATGTGGATGTCTTTGCTATGGGTCGCGATGATGTCTCCAGGCAGAGTAGAGAGCTTGGTCTCAATCGCAGACTGCAGCTGACTGCGTGCAAGCTTGTAAATAGCGTCTACCTCTGCGCTCGAGGCTGTTTCAAGAGACCAGTTGAACTATGCACACCAGTCAATGAGGTGGGTGGGGCGTGTTTAGCGGGTTTGACCTACCACAAAGTCTGAAAGGCCATCGCAGATGATTTCATGGGAGACTTCAGGGATAGAAAGTGTTCCTTTGACTTCAGAACCAGAGCTAGTCGTGCCGCTCCATCGCATTCGCACATCGCAGTCGAAAATGGTGAGCAACCTGTGTCCGACCGCGTCAGAAAATCAGTGACACGAAAACACCATGATGCTGCGTACTTGGATTTCCTCTGGCCAAGCTCGACATCTCCTTCAACAGACGTGACCTCGGAAATTGATACAACCTCGCCTTCCTTGCCGCCAGTGACAGAGAGGGTGGTGAGCTCGCGCTTCAGCCAGTCCTTGGCCCATGGGGTGACGTTCTTGTTCTTCCAGTGCCAGTTCGCGGTCGAAGGAGGCAAGGCCATGCTAGGATCTAATGGGATGAAAAGGGGAGATGAGGGCAAGATTAGAGTTTGAATTGCTGTCGATGACGAGGGTGCCCGCTCAAATTTGAGTGCGTGATCAGCATCAAATATTTGGCATACCCTTGCTCTCCTTCCACGATGTTCCAGTGTTTTCCTCGTCGTTGCCTTTGCGGGGAACTCGTATGCCCGGGACTGGGGTGGAATAAGTATATTCTGCGCCGTCTTGACCCCCAGCAGGGAGCTCAACCAATTTTCATAGCTTCATCGACCTCGTGGCTGGCTTGCATGTGCTCTTGAAGGTTTGGATCCACTAGTAGCGGAGCCAAAGGCGAATACGCGGTAGGGAACCTCGTTCTCCCCACTAGCTGCATTTTTTTTTGGCACCGAGATCTAGACAAATGTCGACCGCAACCCTGGCTGCTGGTTGGCAAAACAATCCAAAGTACGTCACACATGCTCGTCGAACAAGTCAAGCCCACTCTGACGGAAGCGCAGGCTGTCTGCTCCGAGTCGTCTCCACAAAAAGTTTGAATAAGGTATAGAGATACGGTAGTGGGCATGTCGGATTCCATCCGTCTCGTATGCTTTCGCCGTCATCTGCGTAGCTTCCCTCGGAAGAGAGGAGAAGACGCGCTGTCCTCTAGCGATTTTACGCCTGGTTCTTTGAACGCAGAACGCTCAGCTGTTGCCCAGGCTCACTGTCTTGCCATAATTTTACCCCGAAAACATTTACTGCCGTATTAATCTCGGTCGCATATCGTGTCTCCGCGTGGTGCTATATGCCACAAACTCGTCCAAGACTCACGGCATATGTTCGAAACAACAAAGGTCGAGAACTATGTTGGGATTCGCATGACGTTGTCCGCAAGTCGGATGCCTCTTTCTGGCATCGTACGTACTTGGTAGCCTCAAGGTCGCACGGAGCTCTCTAAATTCTTCCACCAAACCGCGTTGAAAATAGCTCAAGTTCCAGTCTATTCACCTTGAATATTGAATGGTTTTTTTTCCCTTGGGACTACTTAATTCGAGTCTGAATTATCTGCGTCAGGTGGTGCTAGGCCAGCAAAAACTGGTATGTATACATTGCAGAGAGAGGCCTGTGGTATCCCAAAATGAAATCTCGCAAGCCCACTACGCCGAGCATATGTCAGAAATGCACAGCGGGAATGGAGGGATATCCACCACCTATTCTATATTCACGGCAATGAAGACGCGAAGCGAGCGTGACGTTTTCTATTCCATATCATTCTCGTCACCACGGCGATCAATTGGACCGCGCTCTTTGCTCTCGACCACCATGATCTCATACTCGCAGAAGAAACACTTCGTCCCAGAAAGTACAAGTCTCTGTGATCAGTCCAGTGAAATGAACATCGTCAGGGCGAGATCTCTTTTATTCGGCCATTTAGATATGAGGCGGTAATGAATTGCTCCAGAGTTTATTGTATGGACGAGCTAATCCTGGATAATCAACAGCTCGCCTTGATTCACCAGGCCTAAGCAGAGCCATAAGGATGATGGACAATCTGGCTAGCAAAGCAGGAAAAGCGGAGACGCGAACGTCCATGGGTAGGGACACATCTAGCATTCCAGGCAAGAATTGCGGTCAGGCCCACCGTATATCATGCATTCTTGGATCCGTGACCAAGCAATTCAGGGCGACTCCCACCACGATAAAGTTGCTATTATCTTTTATCTTTCATCTATATTGCGTTACGGCTTGCTGCTCCAAATGCGCTGAGCTTCCCAGAGCGATGGGAACTTGGGAACCCGTCTTTTTGTCTTTCTGGCTCCCCAAAGGTCGACTACGCTTTTCAAGCATCGCTCGACCTTCCAAATCCGTCTGACCTGGGTACAGCCGTGACGCGGTGCCAATAAGGCTGATGTCTTCCTGCCTGCCTGTGTGGCAGGGAAGTCTCCAACCCCAAACGTTGTAAGTAGATCGTGCTTCTTCGGTACTTTGGTGTTTGCTTCGCTCACCATGTTTGATTTGTCTGATAGGCAATTATTAGTGGGTTAGGCGAACATACGAAACACAAACCCCATGCTACTACGAGGTCCGATCCCGATTCGTCGATGGACGGCGAGTCACACTTAACCGCCCCACAGAACAAAAAGGACTGATATACGGAAAAAAAATACGGCGCCGATGTAGTTTAAAAGAAGCTGATGTTTTCGTGTCCAAGTCTGTCCAGGTTCCTGACCCCTTCACTCCAGCCTCGTTCCAAGCCTTCTTCCGTCAGGAGATTGGTTTTCCCAAGGAGCCGTCTGGTCCTCACTCATCAGCCACAATCTTCCGGCCACCGTTGCCCCACTCGCTGCCGTCGTCCTTATATATTGT
Organism: Candolleomyces efflorescens; assembly: GCA_027579765.1. Taxonomy (NCBI): domain Eukaryota; kingdom Fungi; phylum Basidiomycota; class Agaricomycetes; order Agaricales; family Psathyrellaceae; genus Candolleomyces; species Candolleomyces efflorescens. The sequence goes on from JAMZDL010000041.1 coordinate 96,173, forward strand.
CCACGAGACCCTCCCCTTCCATGATGGCACGCGTCCCCTCCTCTCAGGAAGAAAGGCCAACCTCTTTCATTCTTCCTGACCTCGTTTCTCATTGCAAGTTCAAGCTATCCTATCATCCGGATGGCGATGAGATCGCGAGGCATTCGGTGGAATGGCTCGATTCCAGCTGCCCGGACCTCAACCCCAAACAACGACGCGCTCTGCGAGGTCTTCAGGCTGGGGAGCTCACGGCTTACTGCTACCATACCGCCTCACCTGAGCGTCTGCGCGTCGTCTCGGATTTCATGAACTACCTCTTCCACCTGTGAGTCTAAACTTTGCTGGACAGTAGTTATTATACTCACCATTTCGTGACATTGGGTTACTTTCAGTGACAATATTAGCGATGGAATGATGACGCGCGAGACAGACGTATTGGCGGATGTCGTGATGAACGCTCTCTGGCTCCCAGACCGATACACCCCTACCAAAGATCAGTCTCCAGAAGAGCTTAACCCCGGAAAACTTGCTCGAGAGTACGTCGTGGTTTCTGCATTCCCTGTTTCCCCGAGGTTGCTGACAAGCGGTGGTTGTTTCTTCCATTGTTACGATGTATTCTGTGACTTGATCACGACATGTTTTCAGCTTCTGGGCACGTTGCCTCTCCGATTGCGGACCTGGCGCTCAGGCGCGTTTCAAGGAAACTCTCGGCCTGTTCTTTGAGGCCGTCAATATCCAAACACGTGCCCGTGATGAGGGCGTGATTCCGGACCTGGAGTCGTACATCGATGTGAGGAGGGATACTTCAGGTAAATAGCTGCTCGCTCCCGCTCTACCTTTCAGAATAGACAACTGAGGTTTCATTCATTTCGCTCTTGAATTAGGCTGCAAACCGTGTTGGGCACTCATCGAGTGGGTTATCTTCTTCGTCGTCATTACAGCCTTCATTGATCGACGCGGTTTCCGATTAGGTATGGACTGGGCATTGACTTACCCGATTTCGTCGCCGAGCATCCTGTCATCGTCGCTCTCAATCAGAGCACCAATGATCTGGTTACGTGGTCTAATGTATGTTTTTTTTTCGTGCTCTAAGCCCATTCTGCGTGCCAACGGGAGCCGGATAACTGATCGACTCCACTTTTCTGCTTCTTGTAGGATATCTTTTCATACAACGTCGAGCAATCTCGAGGCGACACCCACAATATGATCGTCATCTTGATGAAGTATCATGGACACACGCTTCAGAGCGCTGTCGATTACGTTGGAGAGTTGTGTTCTCAGACGATCGACGCGTTTTGTGAGGGAAAGACCAAGATACCGTCGTGGGGTCCAGAGATCGATCAGATGGTGGCGGGATATGTTCAAGGTTTGCAGGATTGGATCGTGGGGTACGTCTGCCAATATTTTTTTTCGCTGGCAATTGGAGTCTGATGCCATGCTCTAGGTCACTTCACTGGAGCTTCCAGACTCACCGGTATTTCGGTGAGCAGGGTCTGGAGGTGAAGAAGCATAGGGTAGTGCAGCTTCTCCCTCTCGTGTCCCAGACGAAGGACGTTCCACCGAAGCATCAACCAAAGCTCCTTCAGCTCACGCAGGAGGACGGTCCTATTCCGGTTGAAATCGGCGTTTCGCCACCTTACCCTGATCTTCACAAAGACAAGGACCTACTTGGTCTCGTCTTGCTCATCAATGCGTTCCTCATTCAATCTTTGGGCGTGTTCCTCAAATATCTGCTCTGGCGCTCCCCTCAGCCGGCACTCTCCCTGAGTAGGTGAGAGTAATCAAATGCGCCATACTTTTCTTTTCCTGGCCTCTCATGACCCCGCTATGTCCCCACGCTTATTCGATCTTCATGTCACCCCTACCTTTCGACCTTCTTCCCGGCATTTTCGAGACTGCCGCCTTTCGATGTATCAACATATTTTAGCGACCATGTTCGTCACGCCCTTCCACGATCCCTATCATACTCCAGATTCACTCTGGCCTTTACTATACATGCACATATACTATAAATTCTAGAATACAAAGAAGCCTTTGGCTTTACTCCCCTAAATCTTTGAATATCCTGAACCCGCTGTTCCATTGGGACTGACGGTTTACTTACAAAGTCGAGGCGCCCGGTCGGTCGTCTTCGAAACCATACACGGCTCTTCACGAGCTCATTTCAACACTTTAATACTTTGTCAGTTGCCTTTCCTACGTCTGTTCAAAGGCCCTTCCTTATCTTCGTCGTTCTTCTAGACCCATACTAAAGAGGTCTTCTGTCCGGAGTCCACTTCTTCTAAAAGCATCCAGACTGCTCTTCGAGCTGCGAAACACCCTTCGGTGAAGCCGACCTATTCGCGGAGCCACACCCTGAGCTAGTTGTACCAGCACCCTCTGGGATGGAGTATAGAAGGAACCCAGTGCGTGCTCTCCTCGTTCTTTCCTTCGACAAGGATTGGTACTGGTACTAACACATCACCTCACCGTGCTTAGGCTCTGACGATGATCGATCTCAGCTCCCTGCCATCGACAGGAGCCCATGTCATTCAACTCGTACCCTTTCACCAATTCGACCCCGAGTCGGGTGCAGGTGCCCATGTCGCCACGGACTTCGTAGGAGGAGAGCCGATCGACATACAGGAAATAGCTGGATATACAAGACAAATCAACCAGGAGCTGCATGTCGTTCTCGAGGATATTCTGAGAACTACGCAGGCCTTGGACGCAGCTAGGGCAGAAGCCGCCAGGGTCCTTGGGTTACCCGGTCCGGGAGAGTATCATCATCAACATACGAGGAGGGGCGGGTCAACTTTGATGCCGATTGATATCGAACTCATGGCTGGGAGTGGGTTTCAGAGAAACTATGCAGTGGAGAGGCTCTGGCAGGGAGGGCCATCTTTTCTAGATGTACCTGGATTCCCTGGTTGGGGCTCTGGTTGGGAGATGGATCTTGAAGATCTGTCGGAGGTTAGGAGGAGGAACAGAACGTGCTTGGATGATGCCGTTTTGAGGTGTTTGCTCTCGTAGCTTCTTACTGTAAGCTTCCGGTGCTCTGGTGATAATGGTGGACTCTCACAACGAAACTTTAGATATACGTCTTTGGGAATCAGCATAACATATGAGCTCGTGTATCGACGATGTACAGGGAGGCAGGCATTTCAGAGATCTACGGAGATGGATAGATACCGTATAGGATAGTCAGTGGTATACAGGTTATCGAATAAGTTAGTGGGTAAACATGAGGCGTGGTCATCCAACCACCCTTGTGACATGTCATGGCGTGTCGTGTCGTGCGCTCGTCGGTACATTAGCAGTCCATAAATTACAGACCTTCATTCATAACACTTCTCGAAGTCCCCATTCCCATCGTTTCGAGCGTACGCTTGGCTTTTGACAAAGGCAGCTAATGTGCACAGTCCGTTTTGGTCTCCGCCGCAGAGCTCCAAGGGCTGGACTGCATCGTTCACGAGGATACGGATAAAGGTGTCTTTCCTGAAGAACCGCGATGAGGTTTCGTTTTCGGATGATTCGACATCGGTGGTCGTATCGTCTTCAAGTCTTTTGGGCAACCCGCGGCAAGTCATCCTCTCCACCACCATTCTCCCACTGAACGGCGTCAACTTGCTCGTCACCCACGTCCTGTTGTCATCAGGCTTGGTCGGATCGAGGTGCCCTGAAGCTTGTTTAAACAGGCCTATAGCCGAGTATACCGCGATCATCAGGTTGTCGTGAGAGAAGTCGGCGTAGATGTTCCTATCGAGAGGGAAGGTTATCGGAGAGGAAGTGAGGGTGTGGTTGGTTTGTGTGTTGTCTCGGACAGGAAGGCCCGTGAGGCGAGCAAGCAGCTCGTTGATGTAACCTACGCCTTGAACGGGGCCGAGCGGTTGGCCGTACCTTTGATAGAGGAAAGGTCAGGGCGGAAAGCCTTGAAGATGATGCAGCGAAACGCACCCTCGGTTGTAATACTTTTCGACATCACTCCAATACTCGTACTGCTGGAACTCTTTGCTGGTGAACAAGGAGCACCATGGGCTCAATTTCTCTAGTGCAATGCTCTCAAAGGCGCATAGTGACATCAGCGAGGGCACGTCAGCGGGTAGGAGGTTTGCGCCCGGAGCCCAGGAGTTGAGGCGCTCAACGATGGGTGGTGTGAAGATGTTCGTCCATATGTCCGTTTGCTCGTCAGGTTCACCTGCATTAGGGCACATGGCGTCTTCCAAGGTATCATTTAACTGCCAGTGGGATTGTTGGTTAATATCAGCACTGAAGAGCTAGGTAGTCACACTGACGCTCTCGTTGAGGATGACAGTCAATTTTGGCTGGTAGGCATTGCTGCTTGCTTCGGCGAACCCTTTATGCGATGTCAGTGTCACCTCCCACTTCTAGGCTCGAGAAGACGCACCTGCTGTCCAGTTCGTTGCAGAATCGATGACACGAGGTGACCCGGATGCCCTCACAAACGGAATGTTTCCCTTCGAAACCAATTTCTGATAACGTTCAAAGACAGCTGCTCCCGACTCGGCCGACCTTGCCGAAGATGTCAGAGAACAATGTGAAAGGCTATGTAGGTTGTTCTGACTCACTGGTAAGCACCAAAAGGAACCAATTCAGCTACGCCGAGCGTGTACTGATAATCCTTGAGGAACGACAATTGCTGGTTGAGCGTCGTCTGAGGAACAGATTGCAGCTTTTTGAGAGCTGACAATATCCTCGACGTAGCGCCTGATGTTGGAAAACGTGCTCCATGGCGTTGGATCTATCAAAAGCACGCGTCCGCAGCGAGGCAGCGAGACCGCAGTTAGCATCGAGGACTCTTCAATCAAGGCACGCGGAGATCGACGTACGATGTTGACCTGACGGCGTTGATGCCGAGAAAGCGGAATGTTAGAGTTGTGACCCGGAATGTTGCATGACGATGTAACATACCTGATTGATCTTGCAATTGTGGGGCGGGGGCTGATAATGTTCAGCAGGGAAAAAAGGCGTGTAGGCACCCCACAAGTTTTGAATTTCGGGCGGTACGCCAATCTCGACCTGGCGCTGTTCGTGGATCGTTGATGCAGGTGATCCCGCGACATAAAATCGCGTGTAGGAGGTGAGGACGAACACAAAGAGGAGCACGGCGACGGCCATCGCGGAAAGGATTCGCCTGAGAGCGAGGACGTTCGGGCTGCTCGACGATGAGAACCCAGGAATCGGACATACAGCTTGAGAGACTTTATACCTAGATGTCCTTCTCGATACCCATGTGCGCTCGCGGCGACCGGTCTCGATGATTCCATATGGTCCGACATCTTCCCCTGCTTCTTTGCTGTTCGGGTTCAACAGCAATGAGGATTCACTGTCGTCAAAATTAGAGCGTGTGTAGAGGACTCCTGGCATCGCTTGTCTTCGCGGACCGGCCTGAAGCAGCTGAATGGAAGGGTATGTTGGAGCGAAGGGGCTGCTCCTGCGGACTGCAGATGAGCAGTTGGATTATCAGGAAGTAGATAAGGCAGGAATCGGGGAGTCTGCGCTTTTATCAGGCGTAGACACGCGGCATCTGTCCATGGCGGAATGAAATGGGATTGGAGTTTCTGTGAAATTAATTGCATCTGCTACAGTGGGCACTACACGAGAGAGCCATGTGTAAGGCAAAACGTGGGACACCGGTAAAAGCTGTGCACCTCACTTGTTTTGGATGTTTCCGAAGCCAATGTCGAGGAACGTGGCTGGATTCATCCTACTTTCAAGCCAAAATCGCTAGTGACAGTCAAACGTTTGAGTAGAAGACCTCGAGAGGTTCACAAATGTAGATGCGAAGAAGGCGCACTTCTAAGAAGTACGTCAAAAGTGAAGGGGAAGCGAGAGCTAAAACTCGAGAGCAAACACTCCTAAACTTCCGAGATATGGGATGTGTTTCTTTTTACCCAAATCTCTGAGTTTGGCGGCCCAAGTAACCGAAAGTGTGAAGGAGAGAGTCCAAGAGGCCAAGAGGATGGTTTGGAGGACGCCTCACGGTTGCGGTCGGAGCTCAATTTGGGAATCGGCCATCATCCCGAGGTGACAGCCGATGTCCCTGCCTCGGCAATGCGGGCGCTTATAACAATTCCGCCCAAAGAATCAACGATGCCAGCGTATTCAACGCTTCGATGTGCCTAAATCGCAAGAGTGCAGCAGCCTTCACTGTATGGTACCCCTTTCAGGGTAATCACCCAGTCCAGACCATCCAACTCCACCATATGACCATATGATGTCACTCAGCTGACCCCTTGCTTTATATATGTCTGACACCACAAACCCACTCTAAACCCAGGAGTCTCTTCGATCCCTTCCTCCCATAGCTTTCGTACAATATTCAAACCTCTAGGTAGCGAGCACAGTGCCACCCATCATGTCGAGCGCCTTCCTCCGTCCTATGTTTCTCCGCCCAACAGGCGGCCTCCTCGGCAAAACAACACGTCTCAACACTCCTTTACGCTTTCAGCCCCTCACGCGACCTTTCTCTTCTACTCCTCTCGCGCGTCTCCGCCATGCCCCCGCCTTGGCGCAAATGCTCAACAGCAAGACTTCTGGCGCCATAGGCATGAAACATTTGTTGCAAGTCCGTATGGTCGCGAGCCAGGTGTCCATGCGGCCTGGTAGTCAAACTTTGGAACACGCGGCGACGAATGTGAAAGAGGAGTTGGGCAACTCTGCTTCGGACCTCGCCAAAACGATTGCTGGTGCGAATATGACCTCGGATTCGGTTGTCGACTCTGCTGGAAACTCTTTCGTGAGTCGCTCGACATACTACATCTCTGTCGATTGGAGGCTTGACTGGCGTAGGTTGGAATCACCACCAAAGTTGCGTCGCAGGTGCCCGAGCCTGTTCTGGTTCTCGGTCTCACTGGTGCGTGACGCCCGTTCCCTGCTCATGCTTTCGCAACTCAAATATGGATTTAATCAGGCGGCATTCCGTATATCGGTGCTTCAGCTATGACCGTCTACCTCGCCCGACAAGCCGAGATGGTTTCCTCGGGCATCATTCATACTATGGATCCAGGTGTAGCGAGTACACTGCTCGATCAGGCTCTCAACTTCCAAGTAACCTACGGAGCGGTCATGCTGTCGTTCCTAGGTACGTCTTCGCGTTTACCTCCAGGCTTGGCAGCTTATATAGTGATGCTTAGGCGCCTTGCACTGGGGCTTCGAAATGGCAGCCTACGGCGGACAACAAGGGTACACCCGTCTCGCGTTAGGAACCGCCCCAATGCTCGTTGCGTGGACCAGTCTCGGGATGCAGCCAATGGAAGCTTTAGCGCTCCAGTGGTTTGCGTTCACCGGGTTATGGTACGCGGATTCCAAAGCGACAGTTCAAGGCTGGGGTGAGTGATCGTTTTGCCTGTATAAAAAAGGTGTCACTAATCATGGCTTCATTTGTATAGCTCCCAAATGGTACTCCCAATATCGATTCTATCTCTCCATCCTCGTTGGTGTCTGGTGAGTGTTTCGTTGTACATCTCTGCCTCATGCCGTCCCATTCTCAATATTGCTTCATTCACCCCTTAGCATCATCGGATCTCTTGCGGGTACCTCTTACTTCGGTCCCGTCGCGGGGCACGGCTTCCTCTCACACGAACTCGACGTTCTGAGAGAGGAGAGGAGGAAGGTTATGCCTGAGAAGCATGGGATCCTACCAGGACCCGTTGAAGCTGTTCCCGCCGGAGTCGACGCGGAACACTTCACAAGGATTCATAATCGCAGCAAGGATCTCAAGAAATCATCTGCTTAAATGAATGAAGGCCTTCTGTCATCTCAAGACGATCATAAGATACGAGGTTATGGACTCGAATTGCTGCAGTATACTCGTATATCATCGTGAACCAATGGGAAAGAAACCAACATGTATCATAGTGTATTTGTGCCTAACAATCGACCTGTTGAACAATTGAGCCGCCTTTTCGTGTCGTCTAACGAGCGTGGTGTCTTCGAGTGAGGCGACCGTAAGCATCACCATAACTGCAGGGAAGCTGATGTAGCCGACAGCACGACGGAAACGTGCGTCGACACGAGCTCAAATGACCTGGACCCCTTCGAGAGAGTCGTCTAGCTCGGCCCCGCGGGGAAAAGCGAAGGAGGCAGAAGAGGGGGTAAGCGGACAGCGGCGGGATGAGTGGGACTATGTGTCCTATGAGTGTTGGTCTACAATAACAACGCAGGTAGGGCCATGTCTTGACTTGAATTGATAAGATGCAACGCGATGGATCCCCGAGCGAGAGTGACTGGAAAGCCCATCTCCAAAACGGTTGACCCCATCTCCTCATGGTCGAAGGCTTTGCCCGAAGGTTCGCCAAGGTAAGAATGACCCTCCAAATTGTCGATTCTGAGTGATTGGCGAGATTCTAGGGACGACGGTGTTGCGACATGCTCTTCATAAGTGAAATAAACAGTGTGAAGGCTCAGGAATGGGTACTGCGACTGTGAGAGCATCTTGTCGAGTTCCGTAAATCGAATGCACCGCAACATTTTCAGAGGGTGTATGTGTTCGATGTTGCCCGTTTCCGAGGCCATGATAAAGCTGAACACAAGCTCTTGAAGGCATGGTGCTTCAGCTCTGAGTAGCTCTTTGGATAGCAATGAAATAGTCAGCAATTCAATGGGTGACGAAGGCTCCATGGACTCGAAGTCGCCTTGTTGACTTGCTGCTATCTGGTCGATAGAAACCGGAATCGCCAATTTCATGGTTCTGAGGCGAGGCAGGGACAACCCTGAGCTTTCTAGACCTGCTAGATCCGAAAAGTAGATGTGTCAGAATACGAGACTGATCGTCCTTACCGGAACACGCACCGTTCATCATGGAAAAAAGTCGAGCATCGAGCTCTAGGACTTCGAGACTGGGCGAAGCACATTCCAAAAGCGTGCGGATATGGTCTGGTTGCATCACAATCCCCGAAAGCCTCAGGCTCTGTAAGACGTTCTGGGATCGAAGCTGATTATTCAGCCAATGGAGGAAGGTTTCTTCGAAGGTTTCTCCGGGATCCACCGAAAGGCAGAGAGATGTTAAAGGGGGGTAATTTCCAACGACCTTCCTCTATATCTCCGTGAGCGTCCATCCAAATACCAAGACATCTAGCATCTCCCAATGCCAGTGTCCTGAGCTCGTGAAACGAACAGACGAAGTCCAAAAATGTTCTCTGCATCATGAAGGCGGCTCCGGTAATATCGAGTTGAGTGATTCGTGGAAACGCCTTGGAGATGGATTTGAAGTAGTAGGAGCTCGGCACTAGCTCCTTCGCTTCACTCTTGACTGTCAGGGAGTGTGACTTGAACAATCTGCTTGAGTCAAGTGCTTGTATATCGCCTGGTTCCACATTGCCATCGAGAGTGATGCATTCGACGTAGGGGGCGAATGTAGGCACAAAGGGTGCCCCAAGAAGATCCACCAAACCACGAAAACGCTTCTTGCCTAGGCGAGAAGTGAAGTCGAGAGTTGTAAAGATCCTGGGACGGCAGAACAGTTGCCAGTCTTTGCAAACGAGGCAGCATTTCAAGGCGCTAGAGAAGTCCCCCAACAGGAAGAGGAGGATGAGCTCCTGCAGGTCGCTGTACAGGGTGGGTTCGCTGGCCATGGTGGTCGTGCTGGCAGGAAGGAAAGGGTTGTGTGTACCCGAGTCTCTGCCGTGCCGTGCACCCTACTTACCCGATTGCTGAGTCTTCTTACGCGATAGTATGATGATGCTAAGAACTCGCTGACGGCGTTCTAAGCAGTCTGTGCTCTAGACAACTAAATCGCACCTTCTCGTGCTATTCTTGCCGCGCTGCTACAAGAATTATCCATTGCGCAGTTCAGGCTGCACAGTGACATCTTGAACGAGATTTCGATGTTCCTAGAGCTCTGTGGGCCAGAGTAAAAGTCCGGTTCCCATGAAATTCCATGATCAAAAGATTTACCACGTCTGCTGATTCGAATTCGAAGTAGGAAGGATGACCAGCGCCAGACGGCGGAGGCGGATTCGGCGGTGATGCAATGTTTGGCACAATCGTCTTTTCCAAGCCCAGGGCCCGGCCGGTCCGCAGCCACCCGCTTGTCGGCCCCAACGCAGATTCCAAGCAGGCTATTCCTCTGTCCGCAGCTACTACTACAGCAGGCTTCCCATCGATGGGAGGTTGGTGAGGGAACATGGAGCATGATTTTACAGTAAAGGTTCTTTCTCTGACATGGTTCAATTTGACAGCCAATTCGAGGCGACTGGAGCCTTCAATTCATGCTCTTGACCTCATCACTGGAAATGAGTATCCTATTCTAAATCATGCACCGTTCAAACGTCGGAAACTACCAGATTTGCCCCATTGCCGAACTGCTAATGGCCTGTGGCCGCAAGAGGAACGATTTCGACATAGGAGGATCAGGATAATCACATTCCATGACGAAGCCCTCGAGATCACATCCCCTCCTTGAAAGTTCCTGTTTAACATCGATAGTTTGAGTTTTTGAGAACCGCGCGCTGAGATATCGCAACTTGGAAACTCTGCTGGCCTCTTGGACAGTTTCTGAGCTGGCCTTCGCCCTGCCTGCCACAAAATCCACTACACTCGCCTCGGAAAACACCAACCGGAGCGGATTCGAGTCCGGTATGTGTTTCATCGCCAACTCCTCCAGTTTAGGACACAAAAGGGTGGGGGAGATAATCACAGTGTCCCCTTCCTCCACCACCTCCGGAGTGAGTCTTTTGAGGAACGAATCGCATTCTAACGACGACTGCGACTGAATCGGCGAATCTGGTTTCAAGCTTTCCAAGAACGGGGCTCGTATGGAGAGGCTGACCAGGTTTGGAAGCTCCTTCAAGGCTAGCTCAACGGCGCGTTGAGGTACACCGACGTGTTGGAAGTCGAGGTTGGTGATAGTGCGACCGAACCGTTGGACCCATCCCAACAAGGGGAAGTCATACCAGAAGCTCTCTCCCTCAGATTCATTGCGAGGCATGCCACTGGGAGAGGATGGGGTCCTAACTACAGAACCGGTGTGTTCGAAGGAGGATAAGGAGGGAAGATCGAGAGCGGATGCCAACCTATCTGTCCGACGACCCCGGTCCAAAAGAACGAGGGAACGTAAATGAGGAAGGGAGACTACCGGGCACGGAGGGAGGGGATCCCGAGCTGGGGATGTTGGCGCATCCCGATCTACAATGGCGATGTTGCACCATCTCAGATTCGGACATAGCTTGAGAGACTTCAGCACCTCGTCAACGGTCAGACAAAACCCCGAGCCCTGACTCGAGTAAGGCCTCAGCATGAGCTCGGTCAATGCTCCCCAGTTGACCTTCAGTACGCTAAAGTCAGCAATGGCCTTGGGACATATCAGTACCAACGACCGCAGCGCCTGTCCATGTAAAGTGCCCAACGCGGTTTGACTCGGGGGGCTCGAAACCCCGTCGTCGCCACCCATCGGGTCATGTTGAGAGCTGACGACGACGGTGGCTTTGTGAAGGATAGGAACATCTTCCCCAGGAAGGGAGAGAAGTCGACTCAGCTGGGACTCGTGGATACTGCCGCTGATCGCAATCTTGAACATGACCTGCTGCCACCTCCGAGACTCGCCGCGCAGTAGATCCACGAGCTTTTGCAGGCTCTGGAACTTTGAATGGACCAAGGTCCACACCTGGGGCATGACGAATCCGCCTTCAGACGCTTCCGCAAAGATGGTCAACGGGCAGCCTTTGGAACGAGCGAACCATACAACGGTTATGTCGTGCAACAGCTGGAGATCTGAATGGAAGAGTTGGGCCACTTCCTCGTCTACGCTTTCCTCAGTGCTTGCTGGGTAGTGGTAGGGTTCGTAATTGATCAGGGGAAGGATTAACCGGATTCTTGACCACAACATGGGCGTGTTGAGAGCCAGTTGGCGCCACTGGCGGCAAACGTGGCTGATCACAACCGCCGGGTGGTTGCAGGTCAGGGATGCCTCCGCAAGCTCGACTGCGGGGAGGCATGTGAGGAATACTGTTGTAAGGATGTCGGGCGGGAGTCGCTTGATAGGGGTTATTAGAGCCTGATGTTTCTGGACGAAGGTCTTGTTAGCATCGCGCTGGGCTTCGAGAGCTGCCAGGGAGATCTTGGCGCCCTCGATCTCCTTGTCGATATTGCCTATGACATCGAGTTTTTGATGAATGAGCGCCTTTATATGAGGAATCTCGTCGTCTGAAGCAATGTAGCCCGTCTCGAGGTGCTTGGAAAATGGTGAGTCCATAGGCAGGATGAGGGGGCAACTTCAACGCGATGGTTCTGGTCAAGTGAAGTCACAGTACGAGTCAGAAAAAAACTTGCTTGATAATGCGTGGATCAAGTAATGATATCACTTGGTGGGAAAACGAACCTTCCACCGCAAAGGTACAATGTGAAGGGGTATGGATGAGAGAATATTGAAGTTATCCGATTCCCTTCGTAGGTTTCCGTGAAAGGGATCCGACTCACTCGAGTTTGACCCGTACCGTTGCCTGAAATTCCAGAAGGAGCCTATCTGGAAAGCCGATTGGCATCACCACGACGTCTCCTTTCGTGCTCACCTTTGGCCACCTGGACGCTATTTCGCCGGTCAGGAGGTGAAGTTGACGATGGTGTGTATGCTGTTCCGATACGATATCAAGCTGGGTTCCCGTACTGGTCAAAGACCAAAGAATTGGTGGATCGGGAATAATTGTATGCCTGATCCTAGAGCCAAGATTCTCTTGGGAAGGGGAAGGTCGAGTTGGAATGAGGTGTAGAGAAAGCGGGTCACTTTAGGAGTGGAATCCAGTCTATTGTAGCTAGGAGCAGCTGTCTTTGTACCCGAAGCAAGTCACACAATACCTACTTATCTTCAACATACTCTCCGCTCGAGTCGACTGAAGAAGTTCAATGACCAATTACATATATATTCGAAACAATTAGTAGGCCGCAGAGTCGGCCTCGGAGCGAGATCGGGATCACGGTTGGTGGATTCGGTGCTTTTGGGCGGCCGGACCCTGGCTTCTCGTTCGTCCTTGTCTTCTCATTCCTTCGTCTCCTCCTCTCGGAGAAACCTTCACCTCGAAATTCTTCGAAACTTCTCAAAGTGTCTTAGGCGAGACATTCTTCAAGCATTTACGCCGTGAAACTCAATCCAATCTCCACGACAGCTTGATGAGTCTGGCGTGCGAAAGACTCAAAAGGTACATTGAATCTTTCGTGAATCGAGGATTGAGAAATTCAGAAACAGTCCTCCAAGATGATCAGGGGAAGAGTACACGGCACGTCGTCAAAGACGATAGAAAACACCTTTTCTCCCGACCGGTAGATACTCGTCCGAAAACTCCTGATGCCAGCGCCAATGGGACCTACAGACTTGGTGTAAGTGATCGTGTGTGCTGTAAAAGTCACGGCTGACTCGGACTATTTGCACAGTATGTGGGCGGCTCATTGCTTGCTTGCACCCTCCATCCTCAGGCCCTCCGCGTTGAGCGATGTCCAAGTTGCCCCCGCCCCGATCCCGGGCCACCCCCCGTTCTAAGCCGGGGGGCAGCGGTTGCTCAGCCTTTGAGCAGCGAACCCCGGCTGGTACTCAGAATGCGAGTGCATCTTCGTCGCAGAACCATCTCCCAAAATCCAAATTCCGTTCTCAGCATCCCTCTCCCATACTCCCTGGGGCGTATAGTGTCCGAACCAGGAGTAGCGGCCCTCGGCATCAACCCGTACCATCCTCTCATCTTCCACAGGCGGATAGGCCTTCGATGGTATCCTCTCCCGCAAGTACATCGATCCTTTCTGGTGCACACGATTTTGAAATGAGGGACCTTGTGCATGCACCTGCTGCACTTCGTGTTGACATAGTCAACGAAGAGTTGGTCCAATACGATGTGGTATACACTGGTGCGTTCGTTCAAAGTGGTAGAGGCACGTTCAAAGTTACTGACACGACGGCTTGGCAGACAGGGGATGGGTGCATACAACTATAGCTCCAGCAGATGAACTTCATTATGCAACACGGATGCCTACGAGGGACTACATCAATGCGCCCAATGCTACCCAGATCAACGTGGTTCGCCAAGGTGAGACGTCAAGTTATGTGACCTCAAATCCAAACCGCTGACAGTGCGCCATGGTTAGGAGCGCTCCTGGACACGCTGCCGAAGCATCCAGAGATGAGCTCAAAGCTAGCGGAGTACCTACCTGACAGCCGGCAGCCGGAGGTCAAGGAGCTCTGCGAGCGGGAGTCAAGTGGGACGGACCTCGTGCTGTGCATCCATGGTCCGGCTGGCATAGGGAAATCGACGCTTGCTGGCCACCTCTGCGACGGGTTTCGGTCAGCGGGTCGGCTCGCCGCCTCAATTTTCCTGGGTGCGGTCCCGACGACCACGTCAGGGCCCGAGGTTATCATCAAAATGGCTGCTCGAGAGATTGGGTTGAACCACTCAAGGGCGATACCGAAGGTCCTGGAGGCGATAGATGGGTGTCATGGTTCTTCGTTGGAGACCCACCTGCAGAAGTACATCATCGAACCTTTGCGGTCACTGCAGCAGCCCCAACCCTTCATCATCATCATCGATGCTATGGACGAATGGCCTGATCACCCTCTGTTCATCAAATCCCTTGCTTCCCTCAACGCGCAGAGTGATATCGTCAAATTCATCCTCACGGATCGTTTGAATCCGCGCGCTTTCCATCTACCTGGCGCTGAGAAAGTTGCCATCGACACCTTCGCACTCGGTCCCATTCGGAAGGAGGTCATCAGGGCTTTCTTCCACAAGCATTTCGAAAGTGTTCCCTGGGAGGATTGTCGAAAAGCAACCCCTGCAGACGTCGAGAAGCTCACGGAGCTTTCAGAGGGTCTACCTGTCTGGGCCGCGACTGTGGTTGCCCTACTTTCATTTCGGTTCAGCGAGTCGCCACCCCACAAAATCCTTGAAGAGATCCTCGGAAGTCGGCGCCCAGTTGGTGGCCCCGATGGGCTTGCAGAGCTATATCGCAAGGTTCTTGCACGCCTCTTTCCCAACCCTGAAGACCGACAGTGGCTCCGACGTTTTCTAGGAGCAATCATCTCCCTCCAAGAACCCCTTTCCCTCTTCGACTTTGAAACGCTCACCGGAATCCCTTCCCATCTCACGAAGCGCATTCGCACCGCCCTTTCCGCTGTCCAGACCCGATCCCCACCCCCAGGTTCAGAGACCATGGTTCATCCGGCAGCGGCAATGTTCCACCTGTCGCTGCTTGAGTATGTCCAAGCCACGACTACGGAAGCGGGTTTCTCTGTATCCACGTTCGATTCGCACTCCGTGCTGGGTTTGGCCTGCATTGAACAGGTCCTCAAGCTGCCACCGTCAGTATCATCGGTCGGCTACCTTCGCCCTCATCAACTATACGCAGTGAAGTACTGGCTGCTCCATGTGTCGAAAGGCACCCCTCGCCTGAAAGATCAATGGGTGCAGACGAAGCACTGGCAGACGCTGCAGAAGATCTCACTCAAGACACTACGGTGTTGGGCACGCTTGTTTGCTGAGAGCGTACTGCGGGGGAACGTGGACTTAAGGACGAGCAGTCGAGATCTCAAAGACAATATCGTGTCCATTTTGGATTGTCTGCATGATGCTTTGGAAAAAAGTGGTGAAGATTGCTGGGCATTCCAGGTGGCTGGCATGGAGGTTGCAGTGCGGATCAATGATGACGATTGGGCGTGGATGTGCCTTGGAGAATGCTATGATGCGAGGGGGCAAGGGACAGGTAGCCTTCAGATGTACGAGGGAGCGGTAGCGGCCTTTCGGCGTGCTTTGGACCTCCGAAGTGGTCTACACCCTGATCGCGCAGACACACTCGACGCCATTGCGGGTGCCTTGAGCTCCTGTTACGACCAAAATGGGAATGCTGATTTCATCAACGAAGCAATTTCTCTGCTTCGTGAAGGGCTCGGTCTTTGTCCTCCGCCTCATCCATTCCGCGATGTTTTGCTCAACAACCTTGCAAATACCCTTGAATCTCTTTATGAACACGATGGCAACATCGCAAAGTTGATTGAGGCAAGCTCTCTGCACCGCGAGGCACTTGCACTCCGCCCCGCACCTCACCCAGATCGTGCCTCGTCCCTCCACGACCTTGCCAGTACCCTTCAATCCCTTTATGAACATGATGGGGATGTCGCAAAGTTGACCGAGGCAAGCTCTCTCAACCGCGAGGCACTTGCACTCCGCCCCGCACCTCACCCAGATCGTGCTTTGTCCCTCCACGACCTTGCCGGTACCCTTGAATCCCTTTATGAGCATAATGGGGATGTCGCAAGGTTGACCGAGGCAAGCTCTCTCAACCGCGAGGCACTTGCACTCCACCCTGCGCCTCACCCAGATCGTGCTTTGTCCCTCAACAACCTTGCCGGTACCCTTGAATCCCTTTATGAACATGATGGGGATGTCGCAAAGTTGACCGAGGCAAGCTCTCTCAACCGCGAGGCGCTTGCACTCCGCCCCGCACCCCACCCAGATCGTGCTTTGTCCCTCCACGACCTTGCCAGTACCCTTCAATCCCTTTATAAGCATGATGGGGATGTTGCAAAGTTGACTGAAGCAAGCTCTCTCGACCGCGAGGCACTTGCACTCCGCCCCGCACCTCACCCAGATCGCGCTACGACCCTCAACAACCTCGCAAGTACCCTTGAATCCCTTTATGAACATGATGGGGATGTCGCAAAGCTGACCGAGGCGAGTTCACTTTACCATGAGGCATTTGCACTCCTCCCCATGCCTTGCTCAGCTCGCCACTGGTGGTCCCTCGACAACCTTGCTCATGTCCTCCAACTCCTTTATGACCGCGATGGCGACATTGATAAATTGAATAAGGTGATTTCCCTCTCTTGTGAAATACTTGCACTCCTCCCGGCACCTCGTCTAGATCGCGCTTGGCCCCTCCACAACCTGGCCAAAGCCTATCAATCCCTTTACAACCGTCATGGCAACATCAGTTTGTTGAACGAGGCAGAGTCGTTCTGTCGTGAGGCACTTTCACTCCGCCCTACACCTCACGCAGATCGCCATTTGTCCCTCAACAACCTCGCCAGTGTCCCTTTGACCCTTTATCAATTCAATGGCGGTGTCGGATTGTTGGACGAGGCAATTTCTCTTTGCCATCAAGCGCTTGCTCTCTGCCCGGCCCCTCACCCAGGTCGCTACGAGTCCCTCAAACACCTTGCCAATGCACTTGCATCCCAATTTGCGAAGGATGGCAATTTGGATGTCTTGGATGAGGCGATATTGTTTGGTCGTGAAGCACTGGTTTTCTATCAGCCTGGACACATACACCGTAAAGGTGTGGTCAACGACCTCGCCCGGCATCTCATTCAGCGACGTGAAGCAACCGGCGACGACCGAGATCAAAAACAAATCGATGATTTGGAGGCAGAGTTGGCTGGTTTGCGGGGGAGGGAATAGTCCTTTCATATTTCCAATGCTATAGTACAAGCCTCCCGGTTTTGTTTGCTAATATGGCGTTGGGATTTGATTTAAAGTTAAGTATATCAAAGGGGACGTTCCTTTTTATTGGGATAATTATGGTCTTTTTGTGATTTGATTTCATCTGGGATTGATAATTATTTGCCCGTAGGATATGCTGCCAGGGTTACTCAAAATGATTGTACTATGTACTTTAAAATGTTTTGCCTTTTTTCGTGATTCAGGACGCCGCTGCTAACGACAAGCAACTGACAAGACGGGCTTACCACCAGGCGTCTCTAGGAGCTCGAGATTTTTTGGTTCGTCGTGCTCGCACCCTCTCATGAATCAAGAGTCTCCATTCTAACCTTTGTACATGAATTCATAGAACGCCATCATGCCCGTTCTCGCCACTATTGAGGGGTGGATGGAACCAATCAGCTTGAAAGCAAATATAGAGATATCCTAAAGTTGTCGTAATTAGTTGTGGTCCTTGGAATGTTGCACAAAGTTGTGATTCCACCCTAGAAATATGTGGTTCGAAGCAATTACGGCTAACTGTAGTCAAACTATGGATGTCGAACAGCTTCCTGGATCGTGATTCGCTCCTCTGGGCGATATCGAACGATTTTCTCGAGCAGGTCGGTCAGCAAATCGACCTCTTTGCCATTCAATGGCATATCCCTACTTTCCGTGAAGGAAGTGTCATACCCCACGACAGGCTCTTGCCCTCGCCAGATATTTTCTACCCTCTGATGCAAAGACTTCTTGGAAGCTGAGATGTACACAACCTCGTTCTGAACCTCCTCCGGCTTCGGTTCCCCACCTTCATTGAACCAAAAATGATGTTCTTCAAATTGTCCTCACCACGGGTCAGGAAGCCGTCCGAGCGTTTCAACGGTTTGCATCAGGACTATGTCGCTGTCTCGGAGGAACGAGTCGAACAGGGAGTGACCGGCACGAATCTCGAATATCGCGCAAGCGAGCGTCCAGATATCGGATGGCAAACCGGCTTTCTGGGTGAATCGGAACTCGGGAGGCGTGTGGTGCACAATAGTCGCGGGGGAATAATCTTTTGGCATGTTACGGACTGAGAATGATTGCCCAAAGTCTGTGAGGACGACGTCGCGCTGCAGAACGAAAGAGTCTACAAAACGGGATCCATCAATCTCTTGAACGAGTTCTCGAGGAGCATTGGGATGGAACGCAGAGCTTTTGTCGACTCTGGTAACGACCTCCGTTGTTGGCTCGCCAAATATGTCGTAAACTCTGGTGTCGGACCAGCTGTCGACATTGGCATCCTCGAGCTTGAAGAGAATGTTCGACGTTGTGAGATCTATAACGGATGTTAGGAAAAGTCCAAAGTCACGGTCGAAGGACGTACTTACCTTCCTCTTGATGACCCCGGCGTCAATTTCGAGACCGACAAGGAAAAGAAACAAGCACAAGCCAATGGTTGCGACCAAATTGAGATAATAGCGGGACTCCAATGTAAAGCCAGCGGCTATGTTTGCCGCCAGTGGCGTCAACTGTCTCTCAACATGCCCTCGTTGTGGTCCAGAATCCGATTAATTCTTCCCCCCATCAATTACGAATACCACCCTCCAGAAAGCGACGACGAGGAAATAGCCCGAATCTACCATTCAGATGTCCAGCGGTTGCACGACATGGCTGAACCGCCGGATGGTTACAGGTCAGGGATGCCTCCGCAAGCTCGACTGCGGGGAGGCATGTGAGGAACACTGTTGTAAGGATGTCAGGCGGGAGTCGCTTGATAGGAGTTATCAGAGCCTGATGTTTCTGGATGAGGGTCTTGTTAGCATCGCGCTGGGCTTCGAGAGCTGCCAAAGAGATTTTGACATCCTCGATCTGCTTGTCAATGTTGCCTATGGCTTCGAGTTTCTGTTGTATGATCGCCTTGATGCGAGGAATCTCGTCGTCTGAAGCAATGTAGCACGAGTCGAAGTGCTCTGAGAATGGCGAGTCCATGGGCAGGACGAAGTAGTTCTGGTCAAGTGGAGTCGCAGTACGAGGAGTCAAAAGAGGGCTTGTGTTGGCGGGCCGCGCCGCCTTTGCTTGATATTGGTGATGATCGATGAGCCCCAGTGAGAACCTCCTCGGAAACTGCAGGAGCAAAGCTGACAACAACGGAGCTTGGCGGAGTTTTCGGAAAATGTGCATTTTCAGATTTCTAGCGGATTCCAGCGGACACCAGCGGAGTAGTCGAGGGAATTTCAAAAATGTATTTAGAAATAGAATTTACAAATTCTGACACCAGCGGACGGCAAGAGTAGTTGAAGCTTCAAATCAATTTATTTATATGTACACAGATTCTACCAATTACAGCGAGGGCGCATATAGTCAGATACCGTCTCAACAAGGCAGATAATGCACATAAACCCCTTTCCGGCCCCTTCCCGCTCTCCACTTTGTGCTTTGTACCGCCTTTAAAGAATGGAATTAGAGCTGTGTGATTGGAAACAAAGGGAACGTACAGTTCTCCTGGCCTCTACCAGGACCCTCCGCCAAGGCCGTGGCGCAATACTCTCTTCCCTCCCTCATCGGAACCTTGTACCAAATAACGCCAACGTCGTAAGAGGAGCTGCGACCGCGCCGTCCGAAAAAGAGTCGAGAGGCGCCCCCAGTGCAGCACTGGGACGCTCAGAGAGTAGCATGTGAGAGGAACGAAGGTATATCGGCCATACAGATGAGGTTTGCTGCATATAATCACGATATGAGCATGGTGAGTGGGTATATGCAGCAAGAGAACATACCTAAGGCCCGTGGACTCAGCCGGTCCGTCTCATGGGGCAAGAGCTCAGCTAAGGTCAGTTCAACCAGAGAATGGTGCAGATAGCATGATATGAGCGCTGAGCGGGCCCGCGATCCGTGATTGAAGGAAGTGAGGGCACTGGGGATGGACGAGGTTGAGGGAAGAGATATGAGAAGAACGCAGAGCAAGCCGCGGGCTAAGAATCGATGATTAATCATCGATTAATCATCAATCAAACTCCGCCGCTTCCTTGACATGCCCTCAAAGAGGCAGGTTGCCAAGAATTCTTGCAAACGAAATGTCCATTCAATTCCGCTGGACTCAGATTCTCCTGCTCAACCCAGAAAGTGTGCGTGAATCCGCTGGGCTCCGCCTTACTCCGCCTGAGTCCCTATTTGTCGGCTGGACTCAGGCTACTTCGGGATTACTCCGAGCAGGTTTTGACTGGGGATGAGCCTGAGGCTCAACAACACTTATACCGCCACTGGCAACAACAAATTTAACCCTTTCACCTACCTCAACCCCATATCTGACACTCAGTCTTAAAAATGTCGAAGACTCGTATCAAAATTCGCCTGCTACATAATTATTGAGTGAATAATTGTGGTCCATAAGATAAGAGGGTGGTATGGGAGGGGTAGGATAATGCCATTCCCCGACAAATCCATCAATCATATTGAATCCCCTCCGCAAAAGCTCCTGTTCCAAGTCCATCTCTTTTGGGTCCGCAAACTGCACGCTGGCAAATCGAAGCTTGGGAAATCTGCTGGCCTCTGACACCGTTTCCCGACTAGCCTTTGCCCTGCCCGCCAAAAAATCGAGCACGCTCGCTTCTGAAAATACCAGTTGAGTGACCTCCGGCTCTTTTGAGGAGTTGAGATCGAGTTCCTCCAGCTTGGGACATAGGCAACCAGGTAGTACGGTTACGATGCTCCCGAATTCAGTCACCTCTGGTGTGAGTTTTGTCAAAAACGAGTCACAACTTGATGCTCGCCAACCTGCGTTCCCGCTTTCTGAGAACGGGGACCTAATTGTGAGACTGATGAGGTTCGGAAGATCCGCCAAAGATTGCTCAACCATGTGTTGAGGGATACCGACGTGCTTGAAGTCAATGCTGGTGATGGTGTGCCCAAACCTTCGTACCCACGACGCCAAGGGGGATCTATGCGACCTTCCTCCTTCGGGCCAGTCGTCCCAAGGCCGGGTTTGGGAGAGGGAGCGTAGGGAAGGGAGTTCGAGGGCGGCAGCCAACGCATCTGTCGTACCATTGTATTCCCGAAGAGTCAAGGAATGTAAACGGGGGAGGCAGCATACTCCCGTCCGATTCAAGCTTTCCTGACCCATCCCCTCCACTCCAGTTGGCGAATCCGGTGGGGCCCAAGGATTCACAGCGGTATCCCACTCTGCGGGACCGGATCCATCCCCAAAGGACAGTTTGCACCGTTCCAGGTTCGGACAAAGCTTGAGCAAGGTCAAGGCTTCGTCCGACGAAAATTGGATACCGCCCCTTGTCCCCGGGTCGGATTTGTATGTTCCCAACGAAAGCTCGGTCAACCCATGCCAATTCACCTGCAATACCTTCAAGTCCGTAGCAGTCTTTGGGCAGGCCAACGTCAACGACCGCAACCCCTCTCCTTGTAAGGTCCCCATTACAATCCCACCCCAGGAAATCGCGGGGGCCACTGCGGGGTAGGGCAGTAGCGTAAACTCGTCGACAGGCCCAATGGTTTTCAGAGTGTTGATTACGACGACGGCTTTGGAGAGGATGGGGAGGTCTCGAGGGGCAATGAAAAGGAGCCGGTTCAGCTGGGACTGCGAGGGCTTACTACCATCGATCGCGAACCTAAACCTGATTTGGCTCCATCTCTTCGACTCGCTGCGCAGCAGATCCACAAGCCTCTCCAGGCTCTTGAGGATTGAACGGATTATTGTCCTCATCTGGGGCAGGATATACAATCCGGCAGCCCCTTCAGACGCCTCCACTGAGATAGATAGCGGACACCTTTTGGAACGAGAGAGCCACACCGAGGCCATCTCGTATTGCCGCTGAACGGCCGAATCGAAGAGGGCAGCGATTTCTGCGTTGTTTACTGGTACTTCGCCATAGAGGTGGTGGTAGGGTTGGGGGTTGACCCACGGAAGGGATATTTGGATCCTGGACCACAATAGAGGTGTGTCGAAAGCTAGGGACCGCCACCGACGGCAGACATGGCTGATCACCACCGCTGGGTGGTCGGGCCCCATGGGCGTCTCAGTGGACCCGACGGCGACGGTGGGGAGGCATGCAAGGAACACGGTTGACAGGATGTCGGGAGGGAGTCGTTTTATGGGAGCAACCATGGCTTGATGATTCTGGATGAAGATCTTGTTTGCTTCGCGCTCAGCCTTGAGCGCTGCCAAGGAGTCTTCGAGCTGTTCGATGCCTTTGTCAATATCCCCTATGGCCTCGACCTTTCGTTGGATGAGGGCGTCGATTAGGGGGATTTCAGCGTCTGAAGGGCTATGGCATGAGCCCAAATACTTTGAGAATGGTGAATCCATTGGTGGAGGAGACTGGTCAAGAGGCAACAAGTGATGCCAATTCTAAAAATACTCATGACTGCAATATCCACCGTAGGAACTGAGCGCTAAGCCAAGTCAACGCTGAGCTCAGAGTTCAACGTTCAGGGTGCATCTGCCAAATAGATACATTTCTAGACCACCGTACAACTACATCGCCCGAAATAAAAAGCTACAATGGATCAAGAATAAATTATGTCTGCCCAAGAACAACGAAAGCATCTCAACCTCTCAACGCACAAGCCCGCTCTACGTCGATACTTTCTTGTTTTTACTTCCCTTCGGCCGACCCCGAGGTCTTTTCGCTGGCCCACCATCCTGCTGCGACGCACCATCATTTGGCGCGCTGCGTTTCGAGCCAGTCGACGAATCCCCATTCTCGTTCCCATTTAGTCGCCGTTCGGTGAGGTACTGAGTGGTTCGCTCTTCGAGGGTTTGCTGAAGACTGGGGAGGGGTGCTTGTCCAAGCTCTTGACGGAGACGGTCGACGTCGTTTTTAGCGATGGCGTATTCTCCATCGGACAGTTGGGTGATTTTGCTTTGGAGCTCGTGGCACCTGGTGAATGGATGTGTGTTAATGGACCGCAGAATCATAGTGATGCGGACGCGTACTCTGACTCCAAGGTACTTTGTGCAATATCTGCCTGGTCGCGGTCTGAGTTGATCTAGAGAAGGCTGATCAACGTCGTGTTCGTAGACTCGGGAGTTCCGCGTACCTCTTGTAAGCACTTAAGTAGACGCTGCCGTTCGCTATCCAGCCTGGGCAAACGGTGTGGTGAGCAGGTGAGGAAGCGCAGGCAGCTAGCCTCACAGGACATACTTATTTTTCTGCTCCTTGAGATCTTGGATGGCTTTTGATTTCTGCTCGAGCGACGCGTGTGCAGAGAGGATGTGCGCGGTATGAAGTTGAAGAGTTAACGCATGCTTCCTGGAAAGCATACTGTCAGTTTACATGATCGTCTAACTTTTCGGAGACGCTGTCGCTCAAAATAGAGGACTTCGACCCAAAAGCTTGGATACACTCCACTCCAGGGAAGAAAATGAAATCATCCACCTACTTGAGCTCAGCCTGCTTCGCCAGCTGCACCAAATCCTTCGTCCAGTCTCCCTGGGCCACAACCGGTCCATTCGCGGCACCCGACACCCCAGCTGCGCCCCCCGAAGCCTGGCCACTCGCCTGGGGCTGAGGCATATGCTGCATAGGCATTGGGGCGGCGATTTGGGGCGGTATGTGTTGAGGCTGGTGCTGGTGCTGCTGGTGCATCCCCTGGGGCTGATAATGGAGAATATGGGGCATGTGCTGTGGTTGGGCCTGCATCATTGCTACATTTTGGAGATAAGGATGGGCAGCTGGATTTGAGGGGCCAGCGTAGTGGACATATTGAGGTTGCTGAGGATGATGATGCTGAATATGTTGGGACATTTTTGGCATCCAAGCGAGGGAATAGCAAAATGGTTGTTCTTGCCCTCGATTGAGGTTCCCGGGGTCCATGTCAATTGTGATCAGGGTCTTTGTTTGTGTCTGTTAAGATCTAAGGCCTTTCCTCCAGCTGGACGGAGGCTGAGGACACATTCACTCTCGGACACCACGACGGTATGGTCTTTCGTTTCAAGATACGAGAAGCTATCTGACGCCGTATCTATTTCCCAGATTTGGGCGCTCACCACCCAGCGCGCTGTCCATCATGGCTGTCACCATTCTGTGACGAATACAGGATGCCCTGCGTTAACTTGAATTGGGCTGAACAACGCAGGCAATGTGGCAGCATCGCCATTGGCACCTGCCCTCGGTGTTCAAAAAGACCGTTCAGTCCTATAAGGATCTGATTGTCCGAAGATATCGGTTATTGCGAACACGAGTTCTGCTTGTGCGTTAGCCTGAAAACCGATATGCTCATGGGATCATGTGCCTTTGTGGAATCTTATACGAATCCAGAGACATACTATCCCAACTCTATTGATAATGGGCTACGAAGATACAAAGGCCGCTCAGTTCTATTGCCGATGTTACGAGACACCCTTCATGCACCAAACCTGGGCATTGACGGGCGTCATCCCTAACACACACGCCACTGCTCCGTGATACCATTTAATTGGGATTGAGTCCATTGCCCCAGGCGCCTCGTTTCATCCTTTCCCCTCCACCCCCATGGCGCTCTCTACAAGATGGATCTTTGTCGACGACACCGACAGTTCTATCAACTACCTGACCGGGCCTTGGTCACAGAGCTCTGAAGACGTTGGAAATGCAGAGGTGTCGGGCCCGATCTACGGAGGCTCCCAGCGATACACAACTGGAACAGCAAGCTTTAACTATACATTTTCTGGTGAGATCTTCTGCCCTTACATTCCCTTTCTTCACTGAGTACATACAGGAACCAATATCGAGGTGTATGGGACGAGTGCTGTGACTGGGGTGGACGCAGGGGACCCTGATCCTAGATGGGCCTGCTCCGTTGACAACGTCATTATCACCACGAACCCGCCTTCCCGATCGCCGCAGAACAGTCGGCCACTTTGTGCTCCCTCAGCCCCATTAGCTGATGGACAGCATACTCTGACTTTGCTTGCTGAATCTCGTCGAGGGACCCCTTTCTGGTTCGATTTTCTTATGGTCAGCCCGTCCATATCATCTGCTAGCAGCATAGAAAACCCTGCGGTCTATTATCAGTTCTCAGACCCAACAATCCAGTATGCTTCGGGCAAGTGGCAAAATATTGAAGGGGGTGGAGGGATATTGGCTCAGGAAGTGGGAGCCACCATGTTTATGACATTCAATGGTGAGCGGTTCATATACACTCCATGACGTCCTGATCAGTTCATCATTGAATGGGGACACAGGGACGAAACTTACCTGGTTTGGCAGCATGATCCAGGGATTCCCATCTGGTCCTTCCACTGCTTCATACTCGATCGATGGGGGTTCTCCAGTCACCTTCACTATCAATGGGCTCTATTTGGGCACGACGACTCGCTTCCAGCAAGTGTTCTTCGAAACCGACACCCTGTCTATGGGCAGGCACAACATCTCCGTGCGGTACCTCGGGGCATCAACTCCACTCGTCCTGTCATATTTACGTATCCAAAATGGCGATGTTATATTCAGCGGGAGCGACGTACCACCACCACCTGTAATCGGCAACCACGACCAGTCGAATTCAACCACGACGGGCGATCATGACAAAAGCAGTTCAAACACCGGAGTAATCGTTGGAGGTGCTGTGGGCGGTGTTGCACTCATCGTCCTCCTCATCATTATCTTCTTCCTCCTCCGTAAACTCAAGAAACGAAGAAGGGCTAAACAGCTCATGAACATCGACGATGACGGGCCGGTATCTCACCCTGCACCGTACCCGATGGCCGAAGCTACCCCGTTCATCCAACATCCCGAGCGCCCAACATCGATGGCATACACAAACACCACATTGACCCCAGCTGCATCTCCCTCTCCCTCTGCGATGACAAACTTCAGTATGCAACAGAACTCAAGACCACTCTCGGGCAATAACACCATGATGCAACCACAGCGTATGAGCAACCAGACGTTTGGTGCTGCTGCTTCCGGCGTCAACTCCAACCCGGACGGCTTCGATCCTAAACGGTCCAGCCAAGCTCTGGCTCAATTGTACGACCCGAGCGTTGCGAATCAGTATTCGTCTGGAGTCGCCGCCTACGCATCGGCTTCCTCATCATCGTCTGGTCCACCACCACAACAATCAGGAAGCTCGGACTCTGCGAGGGACGAGAAGAGGAGGTTGCAATACCACTACGAGAATAACGAAAATCTAACAGTTTTGGCGCCTCCGCCGGCTCACTATGGTTCCTCGTCTGCTGCTGCCATGATGGGCGGTAGTAGTCAGGAGCCGCAGCTGGTTCACCACCAGGATAGTGGGATTCGGATGGGTGCTAATACGGGGTCGCAGCAGTTTGTCGATGTGCCACCTTCGTATACGCCTCAGTGATCGTGGAACTGGTTTCGTCGTCGGGATAGGCCCAGGGTGGGTTTCTGTGTTAATGGACATGGGAGTGTAGATTGTATCCTCGTATTATCCCCTGTGCCGCAGGGCCACAGGTTTTTTGGTTGGGTGCTTTGGGTCCGCAGACTGTCTTGAACGGGTTACTCTTATATACGCCTCAATAGTGGTTCAAAAAAATGACAGGGCTCTCAGCCGGTATGATCAAGTAGGTTTAGTTACGCTTTGGTATGATTTATAGGACATGGACTATGTAGAAGGTTATCTGTGTAGATTTTTTATTGTCTCTCCGACCATCTTGTTGTAAAATTGTGTTTCTTGCGATTTTGGCTTTGTGGCAGGATCAATTCTTCCCGGTGGCTCTCTGGAGGACAGACTCAAAAGCCTAAGGTGAGCTACGCTGTCTGATGTCCGCTGGACCAAAAGCCGAAAGATGAACCACGCTTCAAATTGAAGTCACAAGAGCTTCACTGGGTGAAAAACATTATCTACCCATCCAGTACCGCCTCTAGCCGTTGACATCCTCGACAGTTGCAATAACTGGTCACCGTGTCAGATATGGGGTTTGAGGCAAGTGAACACGGTGACGGGCCAGCCAACAGACTCCCACTGTGGGCCGGGCACTTGGTGATTTTTGACGCCCAAAGCGTTCTGACTCCGAGTCGTACAGCGCCAGCACTGAACCAGAACCATCACGTTGAAACTGTCACCTCGTCCTGCACATGGATTCTCCATTTTCGGAGCACTTCGACACATCCTACATTGCTTCAGACGACGAGATTCCTCGTATCAAGGCGCTCATCCAACAGAAACTCGATGTCATAGGCAACATTGACAAGGAGATCGAGGATGTCAAGATCTCCCTGGCAGCTCTCGAAGGCCAGCGCGATGCTAACAAGACCTTCATCCAGAAACATCGAGCTCTAATTTCTCCTATCAAGCGACTTCCGCCCGACATCCTTACAGCAGTGTTCCTAACATGCCTCCCCGCAGTCGAGCATGCAAAGGCATCCTTGACCTGCAACCACCCGGCGGTTGTGCTCAGCCACGTTTGCCGCCAGTGGCGCCAACTGTCCCTCGATACGCCCATGTTGTGGTCCAGGATCCGGATAATACTTCCCTATCTCAATTACGAACCCTACCACCACCCACAAAACAACGAGGAGAGCGTAGATGGGGAATCCGCCGAACTCTACAATTCAGATGTCCAGAGGTTGCACGACATGGCCGCTGTATGGCTCACTCGTTCCAAAGACTGCCCCTTGACCATCTTCGTGGAAGCATTCGAAGGAGGGTACATCATGCCCCAGGTGTGGACGTTGGCCCATTCAAAGCTCGCCAGCGTGAAAAACCTCGTGGATATGCTGCTCAGCGAGTCTCGGAGGTGGCAGCAGGTCAGGTTCAGAATCTCGATGCGTGGTAGTAACCCCGAGTCCCAGTTCAGTCGACTTCTCTACCTTCCTCCTGAAGATGTTCCTATCCTTCACAAAGCCAAAATCATGCTTGGTCCTCAATACGAACCAATTGAGCCTCCGAATCTCCAGAGTCAAGCCACGATGGGCATTTCACATGGACAGGCACTGCAGTCATTGGCACTGATATGTCCCAAGGTCTTTGTGGACTCGAGCCTGCGGCGTGTCAATTGGGCAGCGTTGACGGAGCTCGTGCTGCACCTTTTATCGAGTAGGGGCTCCGGGTTTTGCCTGACCGTTGAAGAAGTGCTCCATTTTCTCGAGAAATGTCCGAATCTGAGACGGTGCAACGTCGCTTTGGTAAACAATACCCTTCAAACTCACTTCTACGATGGATGGACATTGCCAGCTCCGGATCCCCTCCCTCCTCCAGGCCCGCGCCCCATCGTCCGTCTTCCCCA
This sequence comes from Candolleomyces efflorescens, assembly GCA_027579765.1. Lineage (NCBI taxonomy): Eukaryota > Fungi > Basidiomycota > Agaricomycetes > Agaricales > Psathyrellaceae > Candolleomyces > Candolleomyces efflorescens. Next base: position 124,703 of record JAMZDL010000041.1, read on the forward strand.
TCTACATTCCCTCGTCCTTCTCGACCGTAATACAAGGACAGATCGGTTGGCATCCGCTCTCGATCTTCCTTCCTTATCTTCCCTCAAATATGATGGTCCTGATTATAGGACCCACCTTTCTTCCGATGATGCGCCTCCATATGATTATGTAGAAGAGAGCGTCTGGTATGACTTCCCTTTGTTGGGATGGGTCCAACGGTTCGGTCGCACCATCACCAACATCGACTTCCAACATATCGGTGTGGCTCAACGCGCCGTTGAGCTAGCCTTGGAGGAGCTTCCAAACCTCGTTAGCCTCACCATACGAGCCCCGTTCTTGGAAAGCTTGAAACCAGATTCGCCGACTCTTCGGACATGGTCGTCCATAGAATGCGATTCGTTCCTCAAACGACTCACTCCAGAGGTGGTGGAGGCAAGGGACATTGTGACAATCTCACCCAATTGCTTGTGTCCTAGGCTGGAGGAATTGGTACTCATTGGGACTCCAGTATCGAACCCAGATCCGACTCGGTTGATGTTTTCCGAGGCGAGCGTGCTGGACTTTCTGGTGTGCAGAGCAAAGGCCTGTTCTAAAACGGTACCAGAAACCAGCAGAGTTTCCAAGCTTCGGTATCTCAACGTGTGGTTTTCAAACACTCAGACTATGGATCTCAAACAGGAACTTTCACGCAGGGGATGCGTTCTCGAGGACTTCGTCCTGGAGGGGCGTTATCCTGATCCTCCTGTGCCGAGCGCGTTCCGCTTAAGGCGGCCGAGCATCAGCAGTTCAGTAATGGAGGAAATCTGGTAGTTTCCGACGTTTGAATGGTGTGCAGGACACAGAAGAGGATACTCGCGCATATTTCAGTGATCAGGTCGAAGATCATGAAAGGTGCTGGTGAGGCTATACTGTCTGGGTCTGCTGGCCCAATAGATCCGCACATTAACCATGCTTCAACGTTCACATCCATCCAACGTAACTAGTATAACCGGAGAGTTAAAATTACAGTGTTTGAGTGATATGTAGTCCAAGGGAAAGGTTGCGTGTGCTGCCCAAACTACTGAAAACTAGTGACGGAAGGAGACGAGAGAGAAGAAAGACTGAAAGAAAACCGAACGAACAGGGATGAGTGATAAAAATATGCAAACAAACCCACATGGGGCCATAAAATTATAATACAAGAATATTTGAATATTTAACCCAAACCAATGACGACAAACTCAAGCCTTCATCGAGGCAGCCCTCCTAGCCAAGGGTGTTCCATCACTCTCCGCCATCGAACTCGCTCTGCCACGACCACCGCTCGCTAACACACCAACACCAGCACTGGATGATCGCTGGGGTTTCTTCTTTTGCCGGTTTGCGAGGGCAATCACAAGCTCATCTTCGTCGTTCAGCGTCTTGCGGGCCTGGGTGAAAAAGATTTTCGCGTCCCGCTGAGAGATGTTTTCGATGAAGTAGGTGTTGCCTGCAGGTAAGATGATGAGCATTTATTGGGATGTGAAGCATGTAAAAGTGGGATGGCAGCGTACCTCGAGGCACCATGAACATACCACCTGTGGCGAGAACCAACGAGGTATCGTGCACCTTCAGGTTTACAGCACCTTCGACGACGTAGAAAATCTGGGAGGAAGTCAGAAGCAGGCCGGTATCGAGGAGCTAGGGTTGACTTACATAGGTGTTATCCTTCGTAGCCTTACTCGGCTTCCGACTATTTGGCGGAATGATGAGTTGGCCTGCAGCGATAAAGTCGGCGTCTCCGAAAATCTTATCGAATGACCATGAATTATTAGCCACGGGTCGAGGATTCACCATCTTCGAGGTCCATGCGATACCTGTAAGCGACCGCCATCTGTCATTGGCGGAACGAAGAAAGGGGATGAAGACACTTACGTCGTTCAACTTCCTGCCCATTGAGATAGTCCAGCACTCTCGCATTTGAGGGAGTGTCGTCGTCCCATCCCTCTTCGGGGTTGAACGCAACGATCTTACCCCCCGCCACTGAGGAGGGCCCAACCGTCCTGCTACGACTCCTTCCCCGCTTGCGTTTGCCAAGAGGCTCCGCCTGTTCTTTCGGAATTCGAATAATTTCTCGAATATGTGGAACCAAAATTTCCTGCCCCGAAAAGTCGGGTTTGCCGTAGACGACTTTCTCCCCTCGCCAATAGTCAAGCGGCTTGTAGTGCTGCCGTTTGCTCCGACGAACGCCATCGCGATGATAGTCTGGTACTGAGAATGTCAGGTTTCACACAAGAGAGTTCGCAGCGAAATGAACACACCTTGGTTCTCCTTCTTGGACTCGCTCTTGGTCTTCGTTCGTGGTTTCTCAACGGCCACCTTCACCTTCTTCTTCCGAGGTTCAGGCTCGGGCTCGGGCTCGGGCTCGGGTTCATCCTGGCTTTCCTCGCCCTGGTCCACATCGTTCAGTCCCCGAGCAATATCATCCTCCATCTGCTCGTCATCCGTCTCCCGCTCGACAGCACGTTTCTTGCCCTTATCATTCCTGGCCTTTGGTGTTTCGGACCGACGGTCGTCCGGTTCGGGCATATCGTTGAACGGCTCGTTCTCGTCATCGTCGTCGTCGTCATCCTGATCCAAATGAGAGAAGCTTGTTCTCCCAGGGGTGTTGTCCGTGGCGGGGTCTGGCTCATAGTCATAGCCTCCCCCTCCGAGGTCCATGCTATCATCGAAACCGTTGTCTTGCTGAGATTCGGAGCTGGGTCCATCGTCACGCGCCACATATGAGCGGGACAGTCGAGAGGGTCCAGGTCCTGCATTAGCCATGTTTCTGGGACGTGGCGAAGGAATTTTGTCGAAATCGACGTTGGAGCTGCGTGCCACAGGGCGAGACGGACGACCATTTGTGGTTGGTGTGGTTGGTGGACGCATACTCGTCAGGTTCTTCACAGGGCCTATCAAGATTGTTCAATTCTCCAATATGAATGACGATATAAAGTTCGACATACTGTCGAGTTGCATGGACATCTCGCCATACTCGTCGTCCTCGTCGGAGTACGGGTCCTCTTCATCGTCATCTTCGTATACTACCGACTTCTTCTTCCGTCCCTTGGGTCGCGGAGGTGTCCGACCATCCGCCTGCTGCATGACCTCCTCAAACGGCTCAAAGCCATCCGACTTTCGCTGGACATGTTGAACCGCGATCCCAGTCTTCTTTCCGACTTCTGGGTTGTCGCCACGGTATGGTATGTGAGCCTTCTGGAGAGCACGCCGTGCAGTCCCGACGCTGCTTTTGCGCGCTGAGCTGGGCATTGGCGACCGCGTCTTCTGTGATGGTGGTTATTCCTCCGACGTCGATGTCGACGGCGACGACGAGCAAGCTAATGAAGAGTTTGTGTCGCGTGGGAAGTGTGATGGAGTAAACAACACGGTCGCGTCGATGATTGACGTTGTTTGGCTCGCCACGAAAACCGCGTCCACCCGGCCACCAATGATTCGCGGAATAGCTGCTTTGAATGTTCGTTCTTGTACCCTCAAGAGATCTATAAATGCATATTATTCGAGAAAATATGCGACGGTGGAAAACCAGGCAGGATGTGAGCCAAAGAAGGGAGATAAAGGTCGGTCTGAAGTTGTGTCAAGGTCAAATTAATTTGCTGATGCCTGCTCCTTGCAGTGGTAGTGGGCATGTCGGGAGGCGTAGACTCGTCGGTGGCAGCTTTATTGCTGTCAAAAGAGGTCAGCTATGCCATTCAGCGACGTTGGTCTTATTCTAATGATTGTTTCAGGACTACGACCTCTCAGCCGTCTTCATGAGAAATTGGGATACCCGAGACGAGTCCGGAACGGATAAAGGCTGCGAATGGGAAAAGGACTGGGAAGATGTGCAGAGAGTGTGCAAGAAGCTCGATATTCCTGTCTCTATGGTGCGTGAACATGCGCCCTAGTCGGCAAGATTTCCATGTTAAACCCTGATCCAGATCGACTTGTCCAAGGAATACTGGAATCGCGTATTCGAGCCTTCTCTTCGCCAGTGGGAGCTTGGGATCAGTCCTAACACTGACGTCTGGTGCAACAAGTAACAGTTTCTCCAAGAATGATCTTTGAACTGAGTCTAATAACGATCTAGAGAGATCAAGTTCGGCGCTTTGCTGGAACGTCTACCATCATCCTCAAGCATGTCACCGTGGTTTGCAACCGGCCATTATGCTCGGAAATCCTGGTCCTCCTCCCACGATCAACCTCCACGCCCTCAACTCACGCGTCCGGCAGATCGACACAAAGACCAGACCTACTACCTCTCTTCCATTTCTGAAAGTGGCCTTCGAAGAGCCCTTTTCCCACTGAGCGAGCTTCCAAAACCAGAAGTCCGAGAATTAGCGCGAAAATACGACTTGCACAACGCCGACCGACCAGATAGCGTTGGAATATGTTTCGTTGGAGAGAAAGCCAAATTCAGGAATTTCTTGTCCGGCTACATTCCGTCCAATGCCGGCCCTATCATCGACCAGGAGACAGGCAAAGTCCTGGGTCAACACAATGGATTATGGAACTACACTATCGGTGAACGGTCTCGGCTGGCTGGAATGCCGGTACGCATGTCCGTCTCGCGCAAGGACCTCGAGACGAACACCGTGTATGTGGTACCAGGAACGTATGTCACCCATTCCCCCCTCTTCCCCCCATTTAGAAGTTGACTAAAACCTCGTGCAGGAAACACGAAACTCTCTTCACCGATGTGATCCACGTTCCCGAGTTCTCCTGGATCTGGAAAGAAGCAGCCCCTCAAGCGCTCGAATCGTCCACCGGTTTCAGAGCGCAGGTTATGCATCGATATAGGATGTCCCCCGTGCCGTGCACCGTGAAATTGTCCGTCTTTCCCTTCCTCTGGTTTCGATCTCAACTCTCATTCATTTCTCTCTCTTTCATTCAGGACTTCGAACGGGGGACTCATTATACAATGTGACGAGCCTGAACACGCGGTGGCGCCTGGACAGGTCGCTGCTTTGTATGACGGGGACTGGTGTTTAGGGTGTGGGTCAATATCCCAAGCAACCCGCGCGGCCTTCGATGCCAACCCAGAGCTTTAATTGATCGATGAGTGCTTTCCAACAACAAGCTCGGGTTTGATGGGGTGACTCGACAACACGGACTCCGTTCTTGGCGGCTCATTCGGGATGCCACCTTGATGTGCGTGAGCAATCCCGGTTGGCAGAGTAGCTGTTTGACGATCGATATCGCCTCGAGAAGTTGGGCGTGGTCCTCCAGGCACCTCGTCTGCTCTGTGCATCAAATTCCATCACAATTGAACGGACAATGAGTTGTGTAGGTCCTGCGAACACTGAACCGTACAAAGCCAATAAAAGGTGAGGTTCAGTCGAAAAGCAAAAAGTCAAAGTTGACGCTGGTACAGGTAATGAATAGTGCGCTAGTTGGGTGAGGTCAAGTAGACCCAGCTCCTTGGTTGCAGTCGCACTTCATGACGCCAGGTTGTAAGCTTAGCCGCCCTCGTGCCAGCGGTGTGTGTGCTTTAACTGCTTAATCATGTCAACGACGTTTGAGGCTCCCTCGTGGGCTGAACCTCATCCTCCATAAGTTCACAGCTCAAGGATGTCAAGACACACGACGGAGCCCCCAACTCCTCGGTGGGGCCAATTCTACCCCTTCGGTTGCGGGGGTCCCTTTTCATTTCGCTTCTGGATCGAAATGAAATCGGGCCCAATTGGCGAAGTCCGGCCAGCCACTGCACAAATTCGACCTATTGCATGTTGGTGAGCTCGATAAGTAAGACAGGTTCAAGCCAGTAAGCTGGTTAGGTCGGTGAATTCATCTTGTCATTGCCTGTGTCAAGTGTCCGCTGCAGGCGCGCCTCCTGTCTGCGTTATTTGCCCGCACTTGCACGATACGAAGGTTCAAACGAACCTATGACTCTCGCCTCAGTCTCTTCTGTAGTTGGGGAAACAGCTTCGTGCACTGGTCGTATGACGGCCGGAGTCTGGATAGAAGTGATATCGGCGACGGCTGGGAATCTATTATGTTGCCTACCCTCATTAGCATAGCGTTGTCCACGTCGTTCTCAGATTCCCCTTTATCCAATTACAGTGTTTGTCATCAATTAGTGCGTTATCCCCTCCTCTTGAAGACAACTCGGTCATGCGTATGAGAGGGGGACCTGCAAGCATCAGATTCTGGTCGAAGCTCGCATTAGAGATTCGACTTGGCGAGAAACATGGTGTACCAAGATACGACCAACCCGCGTTTACTCTGAGCCAGCTGCTAAATTTTTCATGGATGAGGGTAGGTGCTAGCGGTGAAATCCGGTGAGACTTGAAAGCTTTGCCCTCTGTCCAGTTTGGGCAAGTGCCGCCATCAAGGGTTCTTGATTGGATCGACGTGTCCGTTCCTAGGCGCAATCCAGCTTCCGCCCGACCTACCTCCATACACCGTTATCGAGGCTTGCTTCAGCCTCGAGGCTATCTAGACAACATGTGGTCAGGCCAGTAACAGATAGGTATAGGTGCCTAGAACATGGGCTCTGATATCCAACCGACTCTTCCTTTCGAGGAGATCTACCCATTTCGAGGACGGAAACTCAGAGGCACTTCTGTGAGTCCACCTTTCATTTGTTGAGCCTCGAAGGCCGCCTCGCTGACGGATGCTGAATCACTCTGAGTCCCTCGTTGGGCAGAGGTAAATCCACACTGTCACTCAACATCACCGGGCCTGAAAAACACGATCAAGACGATACGCACAGCTAGCCGGAAAGCGTCGCTTTCCTGCAGCTGGTTGCTTGCTTGTCACATTGGATTGGGTCTCAAATAACACGGCGCGGTTCAAAGAGGTGAGAGCTCCGTCCAGGGCGGAATTAAACTACACCCCGAACTCGCTTGCCTCACGTCGATTCGGAAGAGTTTGGACATTAATTGTGTGAGGCGGCAGAGATAGATGACCACGTCATCTTCATTCTATATGCATCGTGCTGCCCTTGTCCCGGCGATACGTGCATACGTTTTCCATTTCCACATAACGCTTGTCGCGCGGGTAATTTCCTTTGGTGCTGACCTTCATTCTGCGGATACAATGACGCCCTGGAAGGGTTCTCATTCATTTTCTTTTGGCGCTGCAAAATTCCAGCGCTCGAACTCTGGTCTTGGCAACCAATCCGACACAGTAACCAGTACAAGACTCTGTGCCCGGAGGATATACCAATCGTTACCCAAGCAGCACTGCGATTTCACGGAGCCCTCTCTTGAGCGCCAGTTCACAAATTGGAGCATCCAGGACGTCAAACGCATACACGTGCTGCTTATACTTGACCTCGAACTCGCGACTACCATCCATCTCGGCAGGAATGCGTTTGCTTCTGTTCGGATCCCAACCTCTCTACTACCGTCACAGAGCAGATTAGGCATACGTTGACCAGTTGTTTGTCTCCGCGCCTCTTGATGCCAGCCTGGTGAAGGTGCTCCTAGCCTCGCAGTCGACGCCAAAGGGCCACGAGTGGTGCATAAAAGTCTGCCAATGCGGTAGCTGTTGTCATACGATTTCCCCACCCTCTCCTTGTTGCCTCTATCCCGTATACGAGCATGAAGAAGCGAGACGATCCGGAGGTAAGATGACTGCTGTTTTCTTCGAATTCTAATCTCATAAAAACAGGCCCAGCCCGCCACAGATGGGAGCGGCCGAGGGAACGCACCACGTTCTCAATCTGACGGCCGAATTGACATGATGAATGTCTTGAACCCGCCACAAGGTAGCCGTTCTGAGGACGGCGACAGCACCCTGGAGTTCAGGAGCAAAGCCAAAGTATGGACCATGTATTTGGAAGACGCTGAGCGAATAGCGAAAGAGAAGGTTGACACTTGGAGAACAAGCCTGGACTCTCTTCTCATCTTTGCAAGTCTATTCATCATCTTCTCGAGCAACACAATCTCAATTGGCTTCTCAGGTCGGTTTATTCGCTGGGGTGACGTCAGGGTTCATTATCGACGCCCGGAGCGACCTTCAACCCGACTCACAGCAGAACTTGTTGAGCGGTATCTGGGATGCATTGCGCCAGCCTCCGGTGGCCACGGAGGACGTCCAGATCCCAGCGTCTGCCAAGTGGATCTACATCCTATGGCTTCTCAGCCTCCAGCTAACTCTCTTTTGCGCCGTCATGGGTGTCCTGGCAAAGGATTGGCTGGAGCGGTTGGCTCCGACTCCTTCGAACGGTGAGGCCTTAGCCGCATGCAAACGTTACAGGCTGGACAACCTAGTCCAATCCTGGCACCTGGAGTTTGTGATCACCCTCGTACCGTTATTTGTTCAGATCGCGTCCTTCCTTTTCCTCGTTGGACTCGTCGTTCGGTGTTTCGCCGATGATCGCGTTGTTGGGTTCCTTCAGCTCGCCTTTTTCATAGCAGGAGGGATCGTGTACCTCTTGGCGTCATCCCTTCCATTTGTCAGCCCATCCTCACCCATTCGGACCCCACTTTCGGGCTTCATCTCTTCTTCCTGGAAGGTTCTCTCCCAACCTATCTTGCGGTCGGTCTCGTTTCTGTCGAGAGCGAGAAAGTATCAGGGGGATACCAGTGACAACGAAGTCCTTGGAACGATCCTCAAAGATTTGCTCAAATCTTCCAAGCCTGAGCATGTCGACGAGGCCGCAGCGGAGATTGCTTTCCCCTCTTTCAACCACAAGTGGATCGAGCGTCTTTGCGCGGATGAGATCCCCCGGCGCTTGATGGCCCGTTTCCAGAGGCACGTCGCAGCGGAAACTCAGAACTCGGACGAGAAGAATGCCATTCTCCGCCATCACCTTTTGGCTTTCGTTCAATTTGTCGAGTTTTTTGAGGTAGACATTGCTCCTGAGAAGAAATACTCCTCGAACCTCGATTACTGGAACCTTCTGTTAACTTTGCAGAACTCCATCGCTTCAACCCATCCTATCCACCGATGGAATACCTTGGGCGATGTTCTCAAGCCGTTGGCATTTAGTCTCAAGGTTCAGCTCTTGATCGTTCTCGACCCCAGCTCAGGCCCCCCTCGACTCCAGACGGACGACATCCCTCCTGCTTCCGATATTGATACCCTTGAAATGTCAGATCGTCCTTGGGAGTTGGCATTCCGCGAGATACGCTCTCAGGATCGACTCTATTTGATGTTATCTGTGTGTCGCGGTGCTCTTACAAGTCAAAAAAATCTCAAGGCAACCAGTTCATCCATCCTCTGTTTGCGCATGGCTAAAGGTAGTTCTCTCCCACACTCGCACATTTCAAGTCTGACAGTACCATTCAAGCCGGATGTGTCATCATGGAGACCAATTGCGCGAGTGGTTGGGCGAGCCAACTCACCGAGGGGGACTGTACGACTGCCAAATCGCTGGCGGACGCGTTTGTATCAAGATTTTGGGGTATCCTAGGTGAGCAATTGAATACCATGTCAACACCCAAGCTCAATGCCACTCAGTTGAAGCATGGGGTGGCTCACTCTCCAAAGGATCATCCAATGCAGCAACTACGGGCATCAAATCGAGCGACCTGGCTTCGTCTGTTCGCGGATATATTCTCGGACTCCTCATCTCCGGCCTCAGTCACCCCAGTCGTGAGATCAGGACCCAAGTTATTGCGATGCTTGTGGACGGCCGAGCTTCAGCACGACTGTTCAGCTGTGCGTGAAAGCTATGATGGGGAGAACTGACAGCTTATCTCGCCGTATTCTAGATCAACCGCTCGACGATGCTGCAATTGATTCCATTGCAGAGATGGTGATATATGACGTCGAGAATCATGGAAGGGAGTATGCTTTAAAGTTGCTCGAGGAAATGACCACGCAAGATCGTGAGTTTTTCCCCAAACATTTAGATTCCTGGAGACTGTTTTACTAACATCACTTCAGAATCAAAGGCACCGACTATCAGAAACGCTCTGCTCAAAAGTTGTATATTCGGATGCAGCGACAAGGCGCTTCCAGAACAACAGATGCGCGCCATCAACTTTGTCAGAACTCTCAGCGGCGGTGCGGAGTTCTTCCTCTTGCTCGCATTTACGCTCGACTAAGTGCCATATATCCTGCTTCCCAGAGCCGGAAGGTGCTTTCTACTCCTTAATTGACGAGCTAATACCCCACATGGTTGAGCTTGCGTTAAGTGCGGGCAAATCAGAAATTCGAGGGCCGGCAATGTATGTGGTGAACGATCTTTCGGAGAAACGTAAGTAATTCACTCCTCCGCACGCGCCCACTCACTTTGTATGACTAACAATGTGTCGCCGGATTTGCGACGTCGACGCAGAGCGATTCACTTCCCCAGTCAAGACATCCATCAAGAAGATGTTTGTTTTGAGAATAGGTAGTGATGATGAGGACGAGCGACATCACGTCTTAATGAACTTGTTCCAACATTTGAAAAAGGCTTCGGAAAGGAAATCCACGATCATGGCCTGGGGAACGGAAGCGTTCTTGCAAGGTGTAGTCGCCGACATCCTCGAGAACATTGTCAATGTCGCCATTCGTGACGGTGAGCGCTCCGCTCAGGAAGAGGCCCTACAAATTCTCGAGAAATTTGTCAGGGATGGTGAGTGTGGCCTGTTTTCGTTCTGTGGTTGAGCTGACGTAGGGATGACCTGCCAGAGGGCACAGCGCCCGCCTCAGACGTTATCGCGCTGAAATGGTTAGAGGAAGCGGGTTCTTCCCAGTCTTGGCGGACCCGCAACAATGCCGTCCTCGTTTCTGAGATGTTTGCCAAACAAAGTATGCGTACTCAACGCAAATATCTCTGGAGCTGATACTCACCTTCCAAATCACCAGCGGATAACGTTGGACTGTTTCAGAAGTTGCTTGCCTGGGCATGGCAAGATCAGAATATCAACGTCCGCCGTTCGTCTCTCAAGCTAACTCTGTCGATCTGCAAAGAGTCAAAGGGTGCGTGGCATAGTACTTCAGGCCATGGGAGAATAAAGGTGCAAATTCTTGATATTAGTTCAAGTGCTCCCTGCTCTTAAAACCACCATTGCGTCACCGCACGTTGCAAAGGCACTTGTCCGGGAGCCTTTGTTCATTCGAACGGATTGGATTAGTCTCTTGAAAGTCTCAATCAAGTTTCATTGTGAGCTCTCATCGTATTTCATCAATCTCTCTCTCTAAGCAAATTTGTGGAGCCCTCTTCGCCAATGCTGTTAAGCTTATGCTTGAGCTTGGAGCGGTGGATGCGCGCTTTGACACTCTTCGCTTTCACCTGCCCGAAGGCCAGTCAGACGATGTTTTGCTGTTGGAAGAATGTGCCGAAGGTGAGCCCATCTTCTGAATCAATGCCAGATCTGTTGAGCACTCAGGATCCCACGGCTAGACCTTCACTACGGCGAAGCGGTGAAAGGCGCCTTGAAGAAAATTCTGAGCCTGATCACGCCCCTCGAGAATCATGATCAGCTGCGCAAACTATCCAAGTTGGTGGAGTTTCTGTTCGCTCTTTCCCGAACACGTTCGTCCATCCCTTTCTCTGTCCGGTTGGTGGATCACTCAAGCGTTCACAATCTAGCTAATCTGCAGAATATTGCTGAAGACGCACTAAAGAATATTTTGGCTGTGATCCAGAATTCTATTTGGTGCGAACCCGTCCAAGCTGGGGACACGTCCGAACTACCGCAGAAGGCGTCAATCGGTGCACCGTCGAGGGAAAACTCCCCACCCGAGCGCTCCGGGTGGATCTACCTTGCTTCAACGCTTGCTGCCGCCGGATATGGTAAGAAAGCATCCCAAGTCTCTACGACTTCTTGATGACCCTGGAATCACTTGCCCCCCCCAGTCGCAGTTTTGCCAGAGTTTGAACTCGCAGCCATCATTTTTCGAATTGCAGTGGATGACGACGACGACGGCGTACACCTTGCATGCCTCCGATCGCTTGTGATGCTCGCAGAGTCTAGAAACTGCAAGTCGCACGTCTATCCTGGCCATATTTGACGAACCTAACATCTGCCTTTGAATATCGCTAGCATCTGATCAGATAACTAAGCTCAAGGCCAGCATTGCGAGAAACATCGACATATTTGTTGACGATACAAAAAACATTTCCGAGGTTCGCATCGCATACATCCAACTACTATCCAGATTAGGGATCCGCCAGCAAGGTCAGTCAGAACCTTACAACGCTCTTCACCCCCTTGAAGGTGTTTCATTCAGGTGCCTTTCCCCAAGAGGTGGTGGAGAGGGTCACACAGTTGGCCTTGTCAGACCGAGACCAGGATGTTCGGTTGGAGGCTCTCAACGCCGTTTCGTACCTCACTCAGAAAACGAAGGGAGACTTGCCGTTGATCAGAAACTTCCCTGATCGAAAGGAAATAGACCTCGGTAGTTTCGAAGACGGCATCCTTGACCCTGACTGGCGTGTTCGTCAGGCGTGGATCAAATTTGCCGGCACTCAAATTCCTGACGGTAAATGAACCACTTGATTTTGATATCTTCAAAGTACAGCTGACTTCTTTGACCAGCCAATTCGCCTTACCTGTCCAGTTTATTGAGCAAGTCAATCATTGATGCGGAGAGCAGAGTACGGAAGCAGGTTGTTCAAGTATTACAGCCGTTGATGCTTTCCGAAGACGGTTAGATCCCGACTATGCAACGCATTGACTGTCGAGCTAAATGCGTTCACAGCTGGTGATATGGAGCATATTGCCGCCAAGCTGAGCGCAGTGCTTGGTTCACGCCTCGCAGCTCCGGATTCCGCAGCGTGCGCCTTGTCAGCATTGGCGACAATCACAGAAACAACCATCGAGGGTTTGTCTTTCCACTATCCTGGGGCTCCTTTGTTAACTTGCGCTATTCTGATGAAGATTCGGAGGAAATACTTTGCCAGGGGCCAGATATGATTTGGCTAGATTTGATCCTTCTCCTCGACCCGATTTCTTCAGAAGAATTCCCGATTTCGCGAAAGATCATCCAAACAGTGATTCAAGAAAAGACCAAAGAAGCCTTGGACCTGCTTTATAAGAGTGCGTACCTCTGGCTCAGAGCAGGAATCAGACCGTCTAACGATTGAAAAGGTCAACTTCCTGAGCCCATGGAGAAGTTCATACCCAAAGCGGTATCTCTAGCATTGGACTTTACATTGGCGGACAAAAAGCCCCATATCTGTATTGCTACCATCCGTCTATTCTCTCATTTGAAAGGCCTCCGCTGCTCCAAAGATTGCAAATGGGAAGAAAACTCAAAGTCACAGGAGGGCCTAGAGTCAGCCAGTGCGTGGGCCATTCCTTGAACTCGTTGCTTCTCATAACATAGAGTGTTTGACGTAGTCGACGACGAGAAGGTCGTTTCCCAATTGGCGAACTTGGCCATCAAGAGTAGAAGCAAGGACTTGAGGCAACACGCTCTTCGCTTGCTCAAGGAAGCTTTTGTTGCCACTGACCGACGTACGACCAGCGTGTTGAGATACCTTTCTTCCCACCATACTCACTGACGTCTACCACACTCTAGTTTCGCACTTACGTCGTCCCATCAAAGCATCATTGCAAGATGTTATTGAACACTCGTTGAAGGACCGAAACCTACGGCCCAACGCTTTAGACGTCATTGACGACCTCACCAGCGATTCTGAGATAGGTGTGTCTTGCGTAGTTCCATTCGGTTAGACGTCATGTTGACTCCATTGAAAGACCAATTTCGACAATTATTTCAGCCTTCTATCCCGTACTTGCTGACGGCTCTTCTGATTGACCGTGAGGACAATTTGCACGAGAGTGTTGAGAACGTTCTTTTCAAGTCCAACCGGTCACTCTCCACGGAACGTAAGTGTGATATCTTCTCCAACCATGGGTACAACCAAACCTCGCCCTAGTGAGATTTAATAGAGACGTCATCAAGTCAATCCCTCCTTTGATCGCAGAAATATCGACACTTGCAGGAAAATCTGCTGCTCTACGGCTGGTATCAGGCTGTCAGTTTCTCCGACGCAGCGTCACCCTTCCTCACTGACGAACTTCGCGCAGTACCCATAACTGACGATGTCGCAGAATCGATCGCTAGCAGCCTGGCCAGTCTACTTCGACACATTGCATCACCTTTTGCGGGAACCATTTCTCTGGAGCTGCTATTGAGCCTATATAAAAAACACGGTGAGCTTGCAGATTCAGTCGACGTCGACGCTACTGGTGCAGCCACGCTGATAGATTGACACAGGCAGCATAGAATCATTAGGGGTCCATTCGGCCATCCCTGGAATTGTCGCTCTGGCACTAGACGATGACGGCGAGACCTGGGTGCCGGCGATGAAGCTCCTGCTTGTTCTGTCTTCTCGCTCTACGCGTGAGTCGTAAGGCCAAATAAGTGAATGGAGATGACTACATTGTGACACTAGAACCAAATGAAGATGGCACGCATGAAGATGACCAAAATTCAGCCCTGAACGATACGAAACCCACTACCTACAATCTGGTTTTGTCGCAAGTTGAGTCTCAGATGCCAAAGTTCATGGTATCTCTGGAACGCGAGGAGTGCATGCCTATGGTAGTGGAGCTACTATCCTTGGTCGCTTGTGATACCAAAGGTGAGAGTCAATTGCACAACTGTCTGGGTACAACCTACATGATGAACCTTCAGTCCGTCGAAGTATCTCGCTATCCATTGCCACCAGGATGTTCGAGGAAGCCAGCACAAATTTGCCCGAGGGTCATGCTCGGCTGCTGGGTAGACTGATCTCACATGGTGCGTCGTCGCTACTGCACGACCTAATTCGAACTCTTACTCACCTGCGAGTCCGGTAGGCCGGCTTCAGGACCAGGCAACGGACTTCATGATGCTGTTGGTGGCACACACCATTGTTTCAACAAATCAAACTCAGAAGCAAAAACAACATCGAGACGAGATCCTCACTGCTCTTTGGTGTCGATACGGCACCAAGAACTTATCGCGCAAATCAAGTAGCGATTTAGCCGAGTGGTTTACCTTTGCGTTGTTCGGTCGTCACGCTACGCAGTACGAGGTCAAGGTCTGGAACAAACGCTGCAGATCGTGGCTAGGAGCGAGTCCAAAAATCGAGACGGGTGTTAGGGGCTCAGAAAAAGGGCCAAGGGAAGAGGACGAGAAATTGGTTGATTCCCCGATCCAAGATTCTCATTAGCGTGTATTTACTATGTATTTCCGATACTCGACTTTCGATTGAAATGTAATTCACAAAAATTGGCGGGAGCTAGCGCGCCCCGCATTTCGCTATCCCAAAGTTCCGCAGTACGAATCAGGGTTCATCGGCATAAGATGTCGAGTCTCTGTCGAAGGAAGTCAACGCTGTTTGATTGAGATTTTGTAAGAGCTATGTCCTCTAGACGATATCTCGAACTTACCAGAGGAGGATGCAGCGGCATCTATATGCAACCCGAAGCTAAATTGAGATCGAGGAGCAGAAATTTGGGATTGTCGGTCAAAGAAAGAGATGTGGCTGCAGAGGGCTGGTGGACTGGATGCCTTAACAATCTCATTCAAAAGGATCGTGGAGGCAAAGCAGCTCTAGCTCGTCTCAATCGATTGAGGCATTTGCACGTGGATTCTAGATTCGGAGTATTGAAGAAAGGCCGTGCAAAGGACAAGTAAACAATACGGCTTTTATACTAGAGCCTTCGCAGCTCGCCTCTCAATCAAGCTAGCTCGAAGGGTGACCATCGATGCCAGCGCGCATTCGACGAGGATGTAGGCGCTTAAGCTTGAAGAATGATCGGCGTCTTCTGACAAGTTCGCCACTCAGGATCGATGGGCGGTGATCTACCGACAAGAGAATCAGCTGTTTTGGAGAGATTCAGCGAGGATTTTTGTTGTACGACTTCAGTATCTACCCTCTAAACCCCGACAAGAGATGGTATCAGAGGAAGGCCTGGCGCTCTGAGTCTGAAGAGAGTAATCGAGCACCGATTTGGGTGATCTTCTGCGACGCCCGTTGTCACATTCAGGAGCAAATTTTGACTCTCGCTTCCACCAAGGTCGCGCATCTCAAGCAAGTGTCATTTCCTGACCAAATTTGGGGCCAGAGGTCCCTGAAGAGTCAATATGTCGATTGAATTCTCCGCACACTCGCATCGGGGAAACTTCGGCTAATGGACTTTGCGCAAACCCAGTTGAGTATGAGCGGTTCGAGGTTGTCGGGAACGTGCCTACCTCTAAGGAGCTCTGCATGAGTGCGAGACACATCGATGTGGAAAGGGTGGACAATCTTCGGAGGTTTGGTTTGTCGTTCACCTGTCATCCAGAGGATCGACTGCTCATTGAGAGATTGGACGGGCTCACGAGCAATTAATTTGAGTAGGTGGTGTCTTGGTATCATGTTCAGGAATTCAAGCCGATATTGACTTCTCACCTTCCCTCGGGCTGAGAGCTATCGCCCACTCATATGTATCCCTGTGTATCCGCTCCACAATTCAATTAATTAGTCGCCCTGCAATGTTTTGAAGATATTAATGAACTCTTAGTACCCATCCCCGTCGCAATTGCTTCTGAGTCCACTCTAGCGAACCAGACCGCAATCAAGCGAACTTTACATGTGAGGCTCGTATCGATATCTGCTTTATGGGATGAGCGAATTCGAAGAGGTGGCTGCAATCTGCGCTACCTTTCTAAGGCAAGACCAGAGTAGTTCCAGGGTTGCCTGGTTACTTACTAACGCTTACATCTGAGCAAGCAACCCAGTTGGTTTCCCGACATCGCGGCACCGTGATTGGTGTCACGGTGGCGGCTGGCGCAATTCACCACCCCAGTTCGAATCCCATCCCGGGTTGATACCAAAGAGTACATGACCACCTATACTCAGCCTACCTGAGGTGGTTGAACCAGATCAATTGGGGTGGCGATATCTCTGGTCAAAAATACCCGGTCCTATCACTGAATACATCGATGCATCATTTCCTAGTACATCTTATCACTCGTCCGTCTGTCAGAGTGGGGATTGAACTCGTGCTACGTACATATATCATGATCACTCGACGACCTGAGGGCTCAAAAGTCCGCGGCCGCAAGTCGAACACACGGTCAGGGTGAACGTCGAGTGGGGACTTTCCTGCAACTGCATACGATATTGAGATCGGACGGCATCCCGTGTCCCCTGTCTTCGTCTAAGCTTCCCGAACTTGAAGGACCCAGGCGAGGCTGGATAAGATAAGATCGAACTGCAAGCCAAGTCGATTCCGTATTGGGAGCGGTCATCTGCGAGCAATTCACAATCCCGGTCAGAGGAATTCAGCATTGATCGAGCGAGAAGCTTCGTGAGGACTAACGTGATCACAATGAGCAAGCAAGGGTCGGAAAGGTGCTGAGAAAGAGGGACGTACACTTCACATTTGTTGCCCCTAAGTCCTCGTCGTGATTCGGGAGGTGCTCGTGGTGACTCGAGTCTTCTGCCTTGATTATGAAGACGATTTCAATGAATGCATCTATTGTTGGCTCCGACCTTCTAGTAATCCTGAGCCTAATTATGGTGAGCGTCCAAAAATATGATTATCCCAAATTATCATGTGTCGTCAGTGCCACAAAAATACCAATAGTATGCATCGGGCTCGGGTGCTTTGTCATGCCAAAACAAGCCGACGGATGCTCATACCATATTCGCATACTCGGACGCGCCCACGCAGCACAAGGACGAAACAACGCAGAGGATTCATCAGCTCTTTGCGAGCACGAATTAAGATTATTAACAAAACTTACCAATAATTGCCGGTGAACATTGACACCGACTTACCCGACATCTTGAGCGCAGAGGACAGGATGCACTGGCCACATTGGTTCGAGTTTCATGAATATGTTTTGGCTTCAGCTCGAGCGGTGTACCATGGTTACCCGCATTCCATTAAGAGTGGAACCCGGGACTTCGTCTCTGTACTTCCTAGAGTCGAGTGAGCGTCTCGTCCTCAAGGAACTTTGAAAAGCGACTAGGATTCTGCACCGTAGCGCAACAAAAATGAAGGACGGTAGACTCACGACCTCGCAAAAAGACCCGTACCTTGGCCACAGCCCTTTTCGAGAGGCCGAAGATGACGCTGCTGAACTAACTCATCCGAGCCAACTACAAGGCGGTCCTAGTAAAGTCACCGAGGGAGCCGCAAGGTTATCCCAATGACTTACAGTGCTATGGGGGGCAAGGGGAGGCGAAACATATCCGCAAGGTGACTCGGGATTTCTTCAGAGTCATTTCGTCAGTGGAGGGCGCCAGATCGAATCAAATGGGCATCACCGTCCTAGTACGCGGCTCACCCTGCCCAAGGATATCGATAAGCGGAACACGAGAGTTCTTGAGCTAGATCATATCCAGTGCAAATACATGGCCAAGGAAACTGCACAAAGGGAGACAAAGAAGCTTGGTTGGCTACAGCAGCTCCTTTGAAATGCATAGAGTATCCCTCGATCTCCGTTCAACAGCACCGCGCAGCAAGCAACGAGGCGGATTGTAACGTTAGCAGCGCGTCTGAGAAGCCCACACAAAGAAAGATACATTCGGATCGACACGAGGAGGAAGGGCATAGGGTACACTTATCGTAGTTACCATCCGAGCTGGTTCATCTTGAAATCGATGTGGAAGCACGATAAAATCGTCGGAAAAGCGGGATAACAAAGGGTGCAGAAAGGCAAAGGGGAGAACCGTAGTGAAGAGGATTCTGGAGGTTTGTTGAACCGGATGACTCGGCGATCTCATCCGGCTCGGAACCACGTTAAAGAAAGAGGCAAAAGAACGGAACCAAGTCCGACCGGTGCAGTACCGACCTCTTTGCACCGACCCCAGGATTGAGTCAAGGATTGCTTCAAATCACGCGACATGAACAGAAGACCGTGACGAGGAGCACGAGTTTTCAGGGATGGCCGGCTTGCCGTGGGTGGCAACGGGTTCAAGTGGCATAAAGGAGTGTAGGAAGTCCCGAGTTCTCTCGAGGCCGCCTCTTCGCCCCGAGTCCGTCCTTCTTGTCATCTTGAGCCCGTGTTTCCAGAATATCGACCGCGTTTGCTGATCCCAGTGAGTCAGAATTTCGACAAGTCCCTTGATCAGCCGAGCAACGTTAGCGGCACCGCAGAGAAAAAGGCTTGACAGGCTTTCTCTGCTCTGTCGGAACGCGGCGCTGCGGTTCTCAAATGCGAAGAGAGGTGCGTCAGCTTAAACTTCGAAGATGGAGGAAAAAGCAAACCTCGCGTCACCAAGCAGAAAACTGGTGATCGATTTGATCTCGCGCTCTGATTGGCTTGTTGCCAAGTGATGATGTCACACGCCCCCTGTCTTGAACCCCGCGATTTGTTCGCAACTCTCTACGGCGTCGATCCTCTTCCGCTGCTTCCCCCGTCAGGACAAGACTTCGATAAATTCACCAAGCCTGTGATGCGAACTCTATAAAGCGCAGCAGCTCACTGTATGGCTCCCGTTCAAGAGCATTTCGTCATATCTGACTCTTCATGTATCAGGCTTGTGCACTTGACGTAGTTTGATTCTTTGAAGGAAGCGATCTACGTCTATCTGTGCTCCACTACGCCCACCTGAAGGCTGTTGACTAGAAGCTTATTGCTCGCAATCTCTTTCGGCACCCCACTGGCACTGCTGCTGCATGTTCGTTCGTATGATACGTGGGGCTTAATTCGATCGTCTTTTGAAACGCTCGCTTGAGAGTTCACTCATCCGCCCCGACTCGGACTCCTCCGTTTCGGCGGGGTGCTCTTGGTTCGATCCGTATGCGAATCCATCGGGGGTCTTAGTCTCATCGTGGATTTGACAAACTTCTCGGATACCGCCAATCCATGGTTCACTTCGCCCCATTCTGGTTCATCAAACCCGAACCCGGCCAATAAGCTTTGGAATTGAAAGACGAAGCGCCCCATGCGCCGCCTCCTCGACCTGACGCGCCGACGCCGCGTGATATCAACTTTCCAGACTCGGATTCGACTAGACGCGCAACTTTGGACTAATTGAATTCTTGTGGCTGAATTGTTCTCCACGCTCATACGGATGCATACATGGATGAAGGTCGACTTACGTGTCCTGCGCAAGTGAATGTGTGATCATGGCAGGTGGAAGGCAAGGTACATACGCATCATTTATATCTGAATCGTACAACTTTGAGAGTTCAATATAATGTAGAACGAGCTGAAATGAATTGAATTAGCTTGTTTTGTTTCTCAGTTCGGAAGAAGGAGTGGCCGCAGTCTCGGTGGGGCGTGCATAGCGATTAGTTATGTGCCTTGGTGGGAGAATGGGTGAGTTTTCAAAAGACTTTTGGGATCACTGATGTGTGGAATGATTTGAAGGTTCCAACTAGTTTCACGAACTAAATGATTTGTGATGCGATTTGAAGCCATTCCCATTCCCTTCGAACGTTCTTCCAGTTTTACACATTCATATGCTCTCGATGCGCACCACCATCACCTGAAGGGTGATCATCACATCATCTATCGGACGTTACTCGTTCGCCTCACCATGATGCGCCAGCTCACGCCTACGCGCTCGTAGTGATATGAACTCAGCGCTTCTAGGACTAGGAAAGGTCGTAACAAGATGTAACTTGAAGAGTTCATTCATTTTTCTTCGATTGACTTCTGACAACCTCCATCTGCGACAGCAGGACATGGACCCGTTCAAATCGCCTCCGCCACAAACTCTTATCGAGGCGCATTGGTACCTCAGCTTCGCTAGCAAAGCTTCTCGAGCGTGGAGTCGGGGCGACGATCCCTGTCACTAGCTTCAGAGGTCATGTAGGACGATTAATATATTCATGATGCACTTCGAATCGAATTGTGATTTCATTCTCTCGGCTTCTAAGCATTCAACAATTCAATGGTGAAGCGCCTTTACCACCATCTTCAGCAAGTATTTTCAACTGACAACCGGGCGTTAGCATAAGTTTGAACCACTTGCTTTGACACTCCCTTGACGGATGGCGCTCAGAGGCTGAGCCAGCGAGGCTAAGTACAACACTGGTCGATGGACAGATCGATGATGATGGACAGATGGATCATCGGAAAGACTGACAGATAGGATATGTAGGCTTCGCCTCCAAGATATGCGTCAATTCAAAGTCGAGACACGGGCTTCCTGTCCCATGTGCTTGAATCGATCTGGCGCCTCGACCGACGGCATCGACATCATGCCAGAAGTTTGACTCTAACTCTTCCTGGGCAGCAACCTTGGCTCAGACGATTTGATTGGGAGCAGAGCATACGTGTACCGCAGGAAGGGAGTTGCTAGTCGACCGACTCGATGATTAGGTGACTTGAATAACCTTTCATTTCTTCTTATCTCTTGGATGGAATTTATCTTCAAACGTTGTAGCTTATCCCTATCCTCATCCTTAAACTCTTCGTATGGCCGGTTGTCAGTCTGATATTACGCCCCAGTCATAGTTGCTGACTTCTTGAACCTCATTCATCTGATATCTCTTGTTTCCGGTAAACCGAGCAACCACCCTTCCTCCCCGTCCCATTCCGCTCTTCCGAATGTCAACGACGCAGCTCAAAAAAGCTCTCCAGTTCGGGTGGTATGATCCTGCGCCGCTCGGCGCGTTTGATTGGCTGGTTTGTCGGTGATCTACGAGCGGCTCATTGACACGTCGGAGAGGCGGCGCGACGGATCCTGGATCCGATGGGTCGTCCTCTCAACTAGCGGAGACTAGCGGGTGCAAAATCGTACGGACCCAAGGCACCGACGCCCCTCGGTATATAATCCCGTGCTCCCGGTCCCCGGACCAATACAGGTGATTAAGAAAACGAAGAGCAAGGTGATTAACAAGCCAGAATCAGCGCTCGCCCAGCGTTTATTCAGCCAAGCGCTTCACGTTCTCATGTTACTCAGCCGCTCCATGCATCCAATCCCATCTTCGAATTCGACTTTCAACTTGTGGAGTTCGATGGATCCTTGCCAGTGGTCGAGATCCCCAGACGTGACCTCCTTGCTAAGCTGAACTGAACAAGCGGAATGTCATACACAGGTCAAGGAAGAACTGAATTGGAGGCTGAATTTGAGGGGGTGGAGCTGTCGAGGACTGCGCCCTGTCGATCCCACAATAACGTATCATGAGAGGCTCTCAGGAACCCGGAAGAACAGACATACATACATACATTCAGACGACTGTCATCCAATACACTCGAAAACCTCCGATGAGCCTCGACGAGGGTGGGTTTGCTTGGTTCGGTTTCGTGATAATAATCACGTTTTTACTTATTGTCCAAGTCGAGAACAAGGACGTCTAGGCGTCGAGGTCTCCGTCGACAACGAAATTGCATGGGAACGAGTGATCGTCGCCGCGCAGCGTAGCATAGCACTAAACGCACGCTGCTGTGGCCTAACCAAGTTAAGTTTGCTGAGCTGCGGCGTAGCTAAACCGCGTGGGGTGGACTAGGCCTGGACTTTGACGACGACGGAAGGCCGAAGGAGCCTCGTCTCGACTCTTCGTGTTGTTGATTCGCAGTAAGGGTCGACATAATGCCCATTGTCAACTTGAAGGTTGAACTGAAGCGCTGATCCTGTTCACGACATTTAGAGTACGTACGTACCAGCCTCGAGCATTGGAATCGGAGGTGTATGTTATGCGTTATGTTATTATTGTCAAGCCTCGACCGCGTTGTCGATTTCCTCGGACTGGGTCTGAGGCTCTACCTCGATTCGTTCCATCTCACACGTACACGCTCTGTGCCAACTCGTTGCTCACACTCGAATCCTAGTACCTTCAAAACATATGTTGTGCTACATAAAACACCTGGCTCAATCACTCATACGTTCGGAGAGTTTGGACAAAAGGAGTTGGTTGCCTCAGGCACCCATCACATAGCCACATCCCAAGGGCTGATTGGACGACCGACCATTCCCTCTGTCCGTCCGTCCAATAAACCACTGCCAACCCATATGCTGCTGCCCTGCTCGCTGACATTCAATTCGTGATCGATGCACGCAGCGATAGGAACATAAAGTCCCCCGACCCGGTGATTCCCTAACACCTGACCGTCGACCTAGGCAGGCAAGAGCGCCCGCAAATTGAGCTTGCCGCTGGCCATTAACGGTATGTAACCAACTACCTCGGAGAAATCTTTATTTTTGTCTAAGCAACCTGCCATGGTACCCTATACCGATCTACGCGCACCGACCGTTGCCTCATTAACTGTTTGTTGGACAAGGGTTCACGAAGAAGCTACTGGATGGGAGAAGAAACGAAGGAGTTCAGGTGCGCATGCGCGCACGAAGGTCGAGTCGGGTATAGACTATGGCGATGCCAGAGCCCGAGGTTCTCGTATATACTCTCGAATTCGAATCGCCTCGTTGGTCGGCGCCGGCTAACACCTTATCTTATCCTATCCGATTCAAGCTCGAAGAAGAGTCAGTCGATCGAAGAAACGAACCACGCAGCAACAGGTGCATATTACAGTCCGACATTCTCGTATGTCCGTACCCCACACCGCGCCGCGTTAATTGCACTCTATCATATCATATCATCTATCAGGGCTGTCCGTCCGATGAGTGCATGTATATATCACCGGTGCCAAGGTGAATGAATGCAAGCGAATGAACGAGCGTGATTCTCGAAAAACGGGTTCGTTCTATGCTTGCTATCAGGGTAGGTGAGTTAGTGAGCTTGTCAGGCAGACCAGCAAAAAACACACGAACCCGCCGGGAAAATAAGTTGGGTATGTAACCAAAGTTATGTCTGTCTGTCTTTCTGTCTTCCTGTCAGGCATCTGCACCCGGCACTTCCAAACGGCTGAGCCGACGTAATTAGATGAATTCCACCCAAGACAAGGCAGACAGACAGGCATTAAGGAACGTCGTTCGGACGTTTATTGTAATAAACCCACGGCATCATTTGAGTCGAATTCAATTGACCGATGGTGCACGATAGTATCGCATGCAGCCAGCCTCATGACCAGGTCGACAAGTCACCAAGCTCGCTAGGTCGCTAACCAACGTTAACCGACGGACTGGTCGACCAAGTCACTGGCCCTGGTGAAGTCGGTCGGTCAGGTGTGCTACTTGGATCTAGCTAACCCTCGTCGAACCCTGCACTGGTACGTAGATTCCTTGCTTAGGTCTAGCTCAGCCGCAAACGTTCTTTCTCAGGTAGGTTCCCGCTTCGAAAACTATTTTCTTGTCAGTGATCATGATGGTCGTCTTAATGCGCCCTCGAAACCAATTCAGGGTTAGCGCTTTGCTTAGCCCCTAACAAGGTATGTAGCATTCAACGCTTGTCAATAACGACACTCAATCACACCAAAAAACTTTTTTTGAATCTTGTATTCCTTTCTATCGTATCGTATTCGCAAGCCGGGAAGGAGGGAGGGGTAATAAACATACATACAACAACAACGAGAATTTGGATTCGAACGACAATTCGAGAGATGCATATAACGATGGATGGATGTTGATAGCAAAAAGAGAAACCCAAAGTACGCACGTTTAAACGTACAAATTTGTTCGTAGTAGGGTAGGGTAGAGTAAGTAAAGGGGTAAGTATGTAAGTAAACGAAAATACCGAGCGAATGAGTGTAAGATACTGGGTACTAATGCAGGAGCAACGAAAGAAAACGAAGAATGCATGATAAAATAGAGGAGTGCGATGATGCTAACTAATGATGACATTGAATGCAAAGGAAAGGAAACCGAAACCCGAAAACTGAGTCCATAGAAAACCAAGAAATATCAAGCTCTATCATGCTCGTATAGGGTGAGGTCTTGTCGGGTGTTGTTGGTGATGATGGTGGTGGTGGTGTCCAGGGAAGGGAAAGCTCTTCAACATCTCCACCATCGCCGACGTCCCAAAGCTCCTCTTCACACATCGCTTTTGCTGTACTACGGGCTGCGGTACTTGCGGTAGCGAGTCAATTTCCATGTCCGTATGAGAAGTGTTGGCGGAAGTGGTGGTGACATCATGGTGGTGCTTTTGCATCCGGGCGAGCTCTTCCGCAGACGGGTACCCGAGCTCGAAATCGTCCACCGGCGTCCGCGGACTCGAGAGTGAACTCGAGCTCGAGGACGATGCGGACGAAGGTGGGGAGGACGATCTTGACGAAGACGAAGACGAAGACGTCGGTGAATGTGATGATGAAGGAACCGCTCTCCGCCTTG
The DNA here is from genome assembly GCA_027579765.1 of Candolleomyces efflorescens. NCBI lineage: Eukaryota > Fungi > Basidiomycota > Agaricomycetes > Agaricales > Psathyrellaceae > Candolleomyces > Candolleomyces efflorescens. The sequence goes on from JAMZDL010000041.1 coordinate 149,674, forward strand.
GTTGCTGCTCCTTGGGTGTAGGGATAAAGAACATCTTCCTCTGCTGCTGTTCCTCCCTCTCCCGGATCCTCCGCTCCTCTTGCTCTTCCATCTCAACAGCCCATTCCAGACTCTGCCACAATCCGAGAATCTCATGCTCGCTCACATTGAGTTCCCAATCCAATACCGCCAGAAACTCCCGCTCGATCCTTCCAACGTCGCGCTTTCCAAAGACACCAGTGCAGAGAGCCCAGTGGACGTTCTTGAGGGTCGAGTCGTTGAGGTACTTGCTCGCGGTGATCAGGGCACCGAGGAAGACACGCTCGAGGGCCCACTCCTCCAGTGCGATCTGGAGGTAGGGCCGGGCGCGGTGGATGTAGATGAGGGTGGCGAGGAGGGTGGGGGTGGTGATTTCGGCGCGGGTGAGGACGGTGGAGACGAATCCGGTGAACTTGGTTTGGTTCGGTGTGCGGACTCTGCGACCGCGGGTGTGTTGGGTGGATGAGGAGGACTTGCCCATGGCATAGTCCACTGTCTCGATCACTTGGTCGACGACATGATCTGTGGGAGCCAAGTCAGTGAGATGGTCGGGTAGATGGGTGGTGTAGACGTACCGATGAGCTGCTTGGAGATGTTGAGGCTGACGAGACGCAGCGTATGGGGCGAGTGCATCGCGGGGTCCACAAGGGACGCAGGGTGGTTGAGGGACGAGGTGGACGAGGGGGAGGAGTCCATGGCCAAGAGTGGTGGGGAGGAGGGGTGTCAGAAAAAAAGCGACGGGCGGGGCCTAATATAAGGCAGAAGTCCGCAGGCATCGCTCTGAATTATGACTGTAGGAGGACACGGTAAAGACTGTCCACAAATCTCAATTCAGATCCAGATCGGAGATTCGCAAACGGAGGTAATTTAACCACCCCGGATGTGGGTCTTGCCGACCGAACCGGTTCGTTTCTTCTTTCGAGCCGAGCCGGCGCATGAATGGCATTGAAAGCTGTCCGTCTTTTGTCGTCGTTTGTCGTTCTATCGTGCTTCTGGCTTGTTCGCGTCTTTCTCTTTCTTCAATTCACCCACAAAGCTTGCTTTTGTCAATCCGCCATCCTCCCTCGGCGTGATGTCATTCCCAGGGCAGCATCAGTCAGCACCAATGACTACCCCCCATCCATCCGCTCCTGCCGTCCCTTGCGCTTTCTCTCTGCCGCACTGCGTCACTCTTTGCTTACCCATCAATTTTCTCGTCTTTGCAACCAACCCGACCCGTGCACGCATTGCCGATCTCGACGCGTCGTACCACTGACTGACTCCCCGCAGCCATCGCACCATATCGATGTGACTCGGTCTACCCTACCGAGCGAGTTGCCTCATAATTTGCTGTGATTTACCCGCAGCCTGTTTTTTCTCATGTGGCGTGGCGCTGCAGCTCAAGTGCTCTAAAGCGCGGCACGGCCCCGTCCTTAACGGAGATGGCCTATCGCGAGTCTCTCTCACTCTCGCAACCGCAACTCGACTCATTATGTCGTACCAAATAATCGTGTTTCGATGTTACTGCTACTGGAACAATTGCTGTTTTGGATTAAGCGCTACACCTCTGCTTCAGAATTCGAATCGAATCGCTGGCACCCCCAAAGAAAAATCACCGCCTTCGGATTTCCGGATACCCATCGCAAGTAGTACGACCTGAAGGGCCCCAACCCCAGCTGCTGACTGCGCTGCGCAAGCCAGAGCTGTTGCCGGCGGGCAACGTCGACCTTTGATCTGATATCAAATCACCGAGCCCTTGCTGCGTAATTTTCTATCTATGGCAACCAACCGAAACATCCACCCACACTGCGCGCGCAGCAACGCAACGAACGAACCGCGATTCCCGACGGGTGTTACCTGGTACGTGGCAATTCCACACAGATGAAACTAGGTAGGTATGTATCAGTCTAGGAAACGGCGACGGACAACCAAGGGAACTTGCATTACAAAGTCGAATTCAAATCATCACAAAGACTACATACTGGCGACGACCGTGGAGTCTGAATTCATCTAAAGCTGGATTTCTAAAAACGCGGATGCTGCTGCTGCTACGGATACGGATAACCGGGAGCAGCCTCTTGTAACAGTATAGAAAAGTGGGTTCTTCTTCGATCGGTAGGTGAAGTAACTGTTAAACTAACAACACCTTCTCTCTATTTAGTTGGGTTTTCCGGATTTCCGACGAGTTCTTCGATCAGCAAGAAGAGGTCCGACCTACGCTGTGTGGAGTGAGATATTGACTACGGGTGGCCGGATGCGCATCTTAACTTTGGTCGTCGTTCGGACGAGATCCTCGGACGAGCTCGTTCAGGTGAGCGGGGAGCGCCCGGACTTGTTGGTATTGCTGATTATTTCCTGACATCCATCCAAAGGCTCTAGCAAGACAAGCATCAGCAGCAAAGCAAGTAAGTACTTCATCCATCTCATATGCATCCAAATCCATAACCCTATCACGTCCTTCGTTATCCGACCCAAATCAACTGATACTAACGGGACGGGACAGAAAGCCCACTCGAAACTCTTCCGTCCAACTGACGGCGTTCGTCGGTTGGGTAGTTGCAATTGGTGACCGGAAACAGCGACGCTAGGGACGACCCACGCACGCACGCACGGCGTCCTTGTACTTTTGATGATGGATGGATGTAAATTCATCACAGGCGACTTACAACTTGCGCGCATATATTCATCTATCTATATATCTGTCTATCTGTCTGTCTATTTATCAAGACGTTGACCCTCGGATTGCCGCTCTTACGAGAGGGGAGGCGCAGACAGACAGACGGACAAGGCGCGAAACGAGAACATATGATCGATCGCTGTGACGTCGGACGAGACACTCGCCGACGACGCTCGTCCGTCCCCCCCCAACTCGAGTTTCAGCACCCTCGAGGGGAGGTAAGTAAACCAACGAGTAAGTGTTGGAGTGCACATGGTTGAGCGGTGATTTACTGCGTATTTCATCTGATTAAAATCATTTCAGGGACGTTAATACTGTGGCACCAATAAATATTATTCGGTGGTTGAATTCGAAAACGGCGCTCTACGGAGAAATTATAACATAAGAGGTGCGATTCCGTCGAGTTCGGTCAGCTACTTATGTACCTCCGGGCTCATAGTCAGTTAGACTGTCAGTGGTTTATGACTTACGGTAAGTACGTGCGTACGACTCCAACTTGTTTTGAGGCTAACTGACGGGAAAAATGGTTACCTGCTTACCGCGCATCAGTATCCTTATTTGGGTACCGTTTGGTTGCTTTGACATTACTCGCTAGCCAGCGACTCTCGGTTTCACTCGGTGCCCGCTCAGGCTCACGTAACACCACCCAAGCGCCTAGCTCGACTATGCACCACGGTCTTTCCTAGCTATCAAGGTTCACGCTCAACTCTAGCTGATTCGACTTGACTGCATCTGACTTGACTAGGTCTGACTCCCGTTGTTGGGTTCACCGCTATGGTGTAGGAGTACTGAGGAACTGGTTCGATAGTACTCGGTTGGAGCTAGAGTGGTTCGCCGCTGGGCACTCACTGCATCGAGCCTTCCTTGACTTCGTTTCGTTTCGTGTACTTGACTGGTGCTGCTGATGCTCCTCTGCATCCACCCGCCGCTGCCTCCGCTCCGCTCTGCTCCAACGATCACCATCTATCGCTCAGTCTGTCTATCTGTCTCTCGTGGTGATTTTTGTGGATTTACTCTACTTACTTAATTGACGTCTATTTGATAGCGTCTTCGCAACTCTCAGTGGATGTCCTTACTCACTCGACAACTTCGAATACGACTTGACATCTTTTCTTGATGCGCGTGGACTTGGATTTGACAGGCGGTCTAGGGGTGGCACTTGACGACAGACAGTCTGACTGACGGACCCTTGCTCAACGGACGGACTCACTCGATCGCACATACTGCTTAGCACACGCTTGCACCAAGCGCACTTGAAAGAACTCGAAAAGGCTATCTGATCACAGTGAATCTACCTGGGGTTGCTTGGCGAGAGAGGGTACGGTTTTTGTCAGTGTCTACCGGTAAGCTTCTTGGGCTAGGCTTCCTTCCGCTAAGGTAATAACCTAAAAGCTTTCAGGAGCGATTTGGACTCGAAGCATTCTTTTCCGTGCATGCAGCGGTGGACATGACTGGCCAACTCCCTAATTGCGAGCCTCCAACTGGGGTGACATGCATGGTGCGGTAAACGCTATACTACTGTATCGGTCAGAGCCACTTGGAATCTCCTGCCACGCTCAGTCAGACAAGTACTACTACTACTACTTCCTACGTACGGCGGTTCTTCGTCTTCTTCTCTTCAATTCATACCGTTGACGTGGTAACCTGCCCTAGTCTGCTGATTGATCTAGTAGGGGACTTCACGCCTCCACACAAGTTCGCTTAGCGCTTAGGACTTGGGTGAAAAGATAGACGACTGACGAAATTTGATCATCTACCTGGGGTTTCCAGATCGACTTGACTCGACTCTGAATCGTCCGCTAGGTGTGTAGGTAGGTATGAAGGCACGCAGCACGCATCAAGAAGCGCAGAACACTCTTCATTTCGCTACTAATCGTCCGTCGCTTAGATTGTTGGATGAGTAGCGGTGATGGTGACCCGTAGCATAGCGGACATTCATTCAATCATTCGCTCCCAAGTATGCGTATGTACTTCACACACAGGTGGTTTTCATGTCGGGGAGTGCGTCGGTTAGGACGTGATGGTATTGAATCTCCTTAGGGGTATCGGTGCCACACTTATTCCCTATCATCGTTACCGTCATCATGAAGTCTTCTTCACCCTCTTGGGCTTACTTACACCCATGACGCTATCCCTTCCGTGCTATTCGATTCAACTCACCTCACACACACACACATTCGATCGCTATCCGACGTGGATTTGGTTTCGTCTGGATATGCATTTACAAGCTTACATGTCCATACTTGCTTCCGGCTCCATATCAAGTAAACCGTCTTGGGAGAGCGATCACTCTCGGCTCATTCCACAGCTGGACTTATTAAGTAGCACTTTTTCATTACAAACGAAACGAAAGAATGTACGGCAACCTACGCAACTTATAACCCAGTGGACGATTCGAAGACGTCGGGTCCGGCATGCAAGCCACATCGCACTCCGAATCCGACTTGCGAGCCTGGTTCAGACCTCCCATCACCGTGCGTGACGATGATAGGCTGCGGTGATGTACCCAGTATGTGAACGTGGGCGATATAGATGCACACGTATACACTGCGCACTGATAATGAGCTGATCAGCTACTCCTGAGTGCTCAAGTTGACATAGGACTCCTGAGGTAATGTTGAACACGGGAACTTAGGCGCCCTCGCACAGGAAGCTTATGACCCGATCGTACTAGGATAGATAGCAAGCTGTTCTGAACCTTTGATCGCAATGGTTCATGATCAGAGAGGCAATGGGAGAAGCTGCTACTTTGTTCAACGCGGTTCAGAACGTGTTTGAAAAGATTTTCAATTGTTCGAGAGCAGCAGATGCTTCCTTCGTTATCTTTGTCGGCATCGTGATCATCTGCAACACCCGTTTTTCAATCTTTACCCTCCACGATGATTCGCGCTTTTCAACAAATGCTGTTCTCGAGTTGGAGCATCTGATAGGAATATGATTCGAAGCAAGGAATGGCATCGAAAGTAGGTCCGTTTAGAGCACTGGGCGGTGATCAGGGGCGAGCGCGACAGCAGTGGGACTATGTTTAACAGACGGGGCGCCTATAGAATCAACCCCAGAATTCTGTACTGCACTTCGCGCCACCTTAATTGCATTTCAATGAAGAGGGTCTCCAGAGTGACGCTCGATTGCTCGTGAACCAATGAAGCCTGCCTCCTTTGTACAAATGCCACACCATACCAGATTGGCGGTAGTTGCTGTTAATGAACTTGAACAAAGAATTTCCGGGCCTTTTCTCACCTGGCCTTTGTTATGACGGCTGCTCCTATTCATAAAAGAGTCTGATCATCTCATATCATATCAGGTCGAGAGAAAGAGTTTCATATCGCACGAGATCATATCACCCCATCATGCTCTTTCTCTCGTTCTTTCACTCTTTTCAATTGTTTGTCCGCTCATTATCACCTCACGGGAGAACTTGTTATGGCAAGAGCTCACCCCGCTGGGATGATCCATGCTCGTCGCATCCATGAAAGGAAGAAAAGGGTCGGTTCAAGGCCAGTCGGTCGGTCACTTCGGCGCTCAAGTCTTACAACCGGGCCGGCGTCATGCCGTCGCACTTAACGGATGGTGGGACGGGAGAAGAGGTTGCCTCAGCGCGACAAGTCAGATAGGAACCCAGCTGATCATGCATTGGGGATACCACGTTTCCCAGCTCAATCAGCTCGTAAGAGCTTTTGCGCGGGCGTGTCCTAGAATGCCTATCTACGTTCTAGGACCCAGTAAGCACTCGACGCGGATACTCCGAGTCAAGTCTTCGATGGAAACCTTCCGTGAGCCGCCTTGAGCCGTCCTGGGCACGAGGAACAGAGATAAAGGCGCCCTTCTGAGCTGAGCTGGCTCTGTGAGTGCACTTGGGAACGAGTGAATGTTCTTTTAACTGCATGTGTACGTACTTCCTTGTATGTGAAGCGCGGAATTTTCGATAGCGACGCTGGTACCTACAGCAGCCATTGATGGCATGAGAACGGAATAAGTAGCGAATGCGCTTGGGCACCCATTGAGTTCTCATTGTTCTGATTCAAGTCATGAGGTGTGTAACGTGGACATACACACGACGACAATATACTCTGGAATTTCCTGATAGATATTTGTGTGGGGCCTCAAGATAGCTGTTGTTGTCAAAGGTCGCCACACTGAAGTGAAGTTAGTTTTCTTCGAACATCGCTTGTGCTTTACGAATCGGATAGCTTACCGATTCCGATTTCTCATCAACTTCGTACCTACGAAGGTGTCAGAGACCGATAACCACAGGAGCTTGACACTGGCCTGAGATCCGTGGGACTGGTAGTAATGGGCGTGATAACAAGACAAGACATGGCGCAGATCATCCTTTTTTGAAAAGTTCACTTGACCCGAACGCCTCAGGGTGGCACCGAGCTTCTTTCAGTGGCAAGACCGCCCCAAGCCAATTCCAAGCTCTTTGCCGCAGTGCGGCGCAGCACCCTCTGATAAGTCGTGGGCAGTCACAATAACATAAAATCTCTGACATGCTGCAAATGTGGAGAAACACGTTTACTTGACTGCTGTGCCGCGGCTGCCTTTGTCTGTTCCGAGGGATCCGTAAAGCAGCGTAAAGCCCATACATATTACTTTTTGGGAGTAACTGCTGTGTGGCGCGAGCCACTTCAGCCGGCGCTCCTCAGTGGTTCGTCTGCCTATTAATGAAGGTGGCGATACACCTTCCAGTTATCAGTGAGGTAGGCGTACGAATGGCGCCTACTTACTATGACCTACTCAATTGCACCGCACTCAAACTTGATTTCATCTTCGGTGATCGATCAAGCAAGGCAGGTTTTGGGGTGCTTGTTACTATCACTAGTACTGCATTTGTATCCAAGGGCTTCGGCCTAACGAGAGAAACCGCAAGCGATAGGGAGCACTCAATCAGGTTTGCTCTCCAAGTATGCACCAGTCCTCCGTTTCAAATCGATGATATGATATGAGATATGATTTGTATGATTGTATGATATGATGTCAAAACCGTTCGGTATCGAAAGAGATCGCGAAGCTCGAGGCGCAGTCTTGGATTCAGAGCGCCAACTCGTGTACTTTGCATGAATACACGAGTTTGGGGAGCATGACGATGGCGATGATGTCGATTCATCATCGCTCAAAACGGTCCGGCGTCGTCATCCATACCCTTTTCCAACGACGGTTGGTGAAGTGTAGAGCGGTTCATGCCATTTTGGTTTCCCATTATGAGCTGGGGAAGTGGACTTCTCGTACAACCTAGAGGCGCTCCAGAGAGTCTCGGGTGTGAACAGCTGATGTTGAATCGCCAATGCCATTAGGAAGCGCTTCAATCATCGCGCATGCATCCTTCGGGGCTGTCATTGCCTGTCAACTATCTTCGCTGATGGCGATTGGAGTAATTATCCAGGTAGGGGCCATAAAAAGTCAACATGAGGACTACAAATGTCTAAGCTGCTTTCGAGGGCTCAACAGCTCCGATATACAGCAGCCCCAGGAGGGTTGGCATCCCCAGAACGCTGATGAGATTCGGTATAGTCTTCATGCTGAGATGATTGCTGTTAGGTGATTTGACGTTAGTCTTCTATCTTTTTTTTTTTTTGACGAACCTCGTTTCTATTTTCAAATGTCCAAGAATGAGGTTCATCAAAAGCCTTTGCATTCATGAAGGAAGTAAATAGCTGCTGTCAGTGAGGCGGCCGGTCACTCGAGTGCATGGACTCGATCTCACACTGAGCAGCTAAAATTCTCGTATCTCCATGACGCCAAGGCTCGAAGCAAGTTGAAGCTCGAAGGTCACTTCGGAATCAGCTGAACAAAAACGATTCTACAACTTACAGCTGGTTCGGTGAGTCTTGAACGTCACTCAACGTATCTTTCATGGATAGATCAATAACATATGAGTCTTTCGACCCTGTTGAACGTTTCCAGCAGGATAGAAAAGTACCTATTGATACGGCCCGACTCCCGACGTGTCGGGGGGCGCTGGATCCATCGCAATCGCTTCTCACGCGAGATGCAAACCAGCTCGCTGAGCATTCCCATTCGTCCAAGATGCTGCACGGAATGGTGGTGAATGTGGAGTCAAGATCCGGAGATGGTCAGGGTTGCGGTAAATTTTACTGCTCAGTAGAGAATTACGGCGCAGGGAAGTCGGTGACGGGACTTGACTCGAGCATGGGAACTCTGGGGCGCATTAGGGCGCACAACAATGAATTGAGAAACCGGCAGATCGTCAAAGATAGGTCCCCCAGGCGGGCAGGAATCGTCGTCGCGACTCTGACTTCGGGTGTCGACGAGTCTCACCGATTCAGCATTGTTCTCCGGCCTGGAGAGGCTGTAGAAGGGCATTGTTCCTCGCGTATCGAAGCTCAGAGCAGCCGTGTATGTCATCTACCCCCGACTCGCGCTAAAGTAATCGGAAGGCCCGTATCCCGATTTTCTCACTCGAGACTTAGCCGGGATGGCATCACCTAAATCATTCTCATCAGCATACTCTTTTGCTTTGTTCGACCGATTTTGACTAGGGGCATCTCTCAGATCGAGTATCCCAACTACCGATAGAATAGGCACCATTGCTGTTGAACTCGGCATTCGAACCCTCTTAGAGTTAGATGAAAGAAGGGAACTCGACTATGGCCGCTACAATTACGTCTCAAATTGGCTCGCTCTCAGTCGTTACGGGTCACTGTGCAATGGTTTGCTGTTTAGATACTTGTTCCCGTCGTTTAAGGAAGTGCTTGAGACAAACTGCCAGAGTTGAGCCACGATCCTGGCAAATGGTCATTTAATCCGAGTCAGGAACAAGATATTCGCCTGCAGTGAAGTAGTCATACGTCGCTCCATGAAACAACGACCATTGTCAGAATACTGTCTGTAGGCGCCGCGTTGTAACTTCGAAATATGGGAGTGTGGACGGATGTGGGTCCATCGAACAAAAGAGGTGGGTAACGATATGACTCCGAAGTGCTAGTGATAGACAATCGGAATATTTTTGTGCCTAAGCTGAGCCAAAGAAACTCACTCAATGCTGACAGCTGCTTGTTTCAAGACAAAGTAGTCTTCGAGGGAGGAGCACGGGCAGGTGGCGGTGAGGCGGCTTTTGATTTGATTCAAATTGGACCCTGGCTGGTGGCTTGATCGACTCCACGCACTTATCATGTTGCCACCACCACCTCCTGGAACTCACACCCTTCAGGTCGTTCATGTCTCCTCACTCACAACGGCACTGGCCAAACTAAACATCGAGGTCCCAATCGAAGAACTGATGGAGGTCATACGTGCGGAGGACGAAGCCCGTCGTCTCAAATCGATCGCTGAAGCGACCCGGCGTCGCACCGCGCTATCCACTCGTAAATCATCAATCACTCCCGAATCTGGGTCACTTACCCGACCAATGGTTCGGACAGTCGCTCTCCAACCAACCGGAGCAACTTCCGGTCTCGAAATCACCACTGTCTCCAAGTTCATCCCAAATCCTACCAGGGCCGCCACGGTTGATCCGTTGGCGAAAGACCGTCGTCGTCGTCTCCTTGAACTCACTGAACAGTCTTTTCCCGACGGCAGGGTTCCAGATCCGTTTACACTCACATGGCTCGGTTTGTCCCAGGAAACTGCCGCCAACAAGCTTCCCTTCATCCTCGCCTCACGCATCGTCGTGACAAGCGCCGCAGATGAGTCTGATAATCCGCCTCAATCTGTTTTTGAGAACGTCTGGTGCCTTTGGGACACTGGCGCGCAGACTTCCTTCGTACTCACTAGCCAGCTCGATCCCATTGTGAGAAACAATCAGACGGAAGGCAATGCCCTCATGGATATCAAGTGCGATCGACCCATTCTATCGCTACTTGCTATGTACTCGTGCTCATGGTGTTCACCAGTTTTTTCAACGTAAACCAAACCATAGGGTCGGTCATCCACTTCCGGCCTCAGCTTCCCAACGGTGCAACGTTCATTATTCTCGGTCAGCATGTAAGTAAAATATATTTCAACGATCCCTTGCTCCATTGGAAACAAACTCACCTCGCTCGCTTTGCAGGCTCTTCTCAACCGTCTCCAGTATCAGATCCAGCCCGTGTCGATCAACCCTCAGCTCTGGCAATTCCCAGAGGCGTATGGTCAAATCGAGTGAGCCTTCCACATTTACCACAAGTTTCCATTTCCATCGCGAGCCCTACTAATGCTCTGCAGCCTGGTCACTTGGTGCGATCCGGCGGGTGACCAGCTTGTTCCCCTTTGAGCTGCGCCCGTAAATCTGAACAGAGCCGTCATAATGACTGGTCCCACACAAGAAGAATTTCATTAAAATTGATTTGTCCCTACGCTTTCAGTGTCTGCCTGTACTTATACGGATCGTGCAATGTGTTTTTCCCCCACAGTGCTCTCCCCAGGGCTGTTCCTTCCAGTTCCCTCGTGGTCTTTCTCGCTCCTGATGGCGTCGGCCGCTGCTCAGAGGCATTTTGCCTTTGGTTCAGAGATCGGTTTTCCTTCACCCTGTGTCTCTCCATCGTACCCTCTCAAGATTGTGCTGGCTCACACTCTACCAACCTACGGCTGTTGCACCAGAGTCAGCCCACTATAGATGCTCCGTCGTCACTGGATGTCTGGGGTGGCTTGTTGTAGATGCGTGCATCATGCTCTGGTCGGCAGGACCTCGTTCTTCAGACGTTAAGAACTCCTTGACCCTTCGAGTGCCGACCTGGAGAACTCTCGGGTGCTACATGATTTTACCGACAGCCAGGCCCCCAGATTGACTTAGAGGTTTTGGTTTTTGGTTTGCCCTATTCCATTTTAGTGACCGACCCCATACCCCGGCCCCTTAAGCTTCTTAAGCTCAAAGCGTCAGGCCTTTCAAGCCGGCCATGAATTCGGGCTTTTACGTGTTACACGCAGCGTCTAATGTTGTGCCAGCCTGTTCCATCGACGCCTTCTGTATGAGATTCGCCGGGCGTGCGTCTGGATCTCGCGCTGTGAATGACAGAAAGCTGCCATTCTTCTGACTTTAAGGACGAGATCCAAGGGGTGGAAGAGAGGAGCGGATCTGGTCATGGTAGTAAGATACTAAAAGAGTCTTCTTCATTGACAGATGTCAAGGAAAGGTTAGCGTACGCACTACGTAAAATACAGCTCTAATGGGCCAGCCAGAAAAAAATTGAACTCCTCATGAACCGAAATGAACGTACGGAAGCCAAGTCATCAAGGCATCTTCCGAGTCACCAAGCTCCCGGCGAAGTTCCTGTCGAGCATGATGGAGAGCCTCCGCTGCGTACAACCCATCGATGCCTTCGACTCCATGGTCTCTGGTCAACCTCAAGAGCTCCCGATAGAAACTTCGCGCAATTCTTGGCGCGTATTTATCCTTGATCGACCACATAGTGGCTATAACGCCTCTATATCCAGCCGCTAACATCCCAGCTGCGAGATGCACTGCTTCATCTGAAAGGCTTTCGTCCCCGGTGCTGGTTTGACAAGCTGAGAGAAAAGCAAGGTCCGCCGATTTCAAGTTGGTTTTGATGATGGTGGATAGATCCAGACACCCGTTGTGGAAGAAGAAGCCACTCGAGAGCGGTTCAGGATCCTGCGAAGCATGGCACGCAAAGTGAATGCATGTGTACCGTCCCATGTTTTCGATTCCGACTTCCGTCGTCGCAGCTTCTGCCTCCAAGCTCAGATACCTGATCTGCTTATCATCCAATTCCTCTTCGATGGCTAGTCGCTCCTGCACCGTACCCGGAATCGGTACCTGGCCTGGCGTGTTTGGTTGACTCACCAAAAACACACCAGACTTGGCGTTATCGAGGGTTCGTGGTCCTTTGTTCCGGCTGAGGAGGGTGCTGATATTGGGAATATAGGAGGAAACCGCGAAATCAGAAACAGTCGCACTGGCCTGCGATTGGTAGTCCCCAGCGGCGTGAAGAGGCAAGAAGGCGAGCGGTCCAGTGGCACACCACCAGATGTGGTGTTTGGAACTTCCTGACCGCTACCGACCATCACGATTAGCTCAACGGAAGAGTAAGAGTCATTTCAATGGAGTTCTTACAGTGATCCTCGCCCCGTCAAGTATAGGCTTCACCACGAGATCCCATAGATTCCGCAGAAGTTGTTGAAGATCTTCCCCGTGCCTCTTCTTTCCCCGAGCGGGACGGAAACCTCGTTCGTCCCTTGTGGGACTGCTTTCGCGCTCCTCAGACCTTTCATCCTCATCAACAACTTCTTCTCCTTCTTCTCCGTTCTGACCTCGCATCCGAACATTCGATCTTTCTAATTTACCCCGCAATTGGTCTCGCATCGTGGCAGCCTGTTGCAGTGAAAATCCAGGAAGTGGAATGTGAATAGGCTCGTCGAGGCCAGCTTGAAGCACAACAGCGTCGCAGCGCAGATGGTCGATGTTGATGAGGACGACAGAGCCGGAAGCGGGAAGGTCTCGGAGCAAGGAAGCGAACGGTGTTGGTCTGAGGAAGCCCTCGAAACCAGGCTTCAAACGCACCGCCTCGACAAGCCTCGTCCACTCCATCGCGAGGTCAATGTGGTGAGTTGCAGGACCGCCACTGTTGTCATTGGCCTCTGATTCCTTTAGAGTATTGACGTTGAGGACAGTCGACTCCCTTCGTGAGCCCGCAATTTCGAGGGACTGTGAAACTGACATGAGTTCCTTGGCGAGCTTCTCATCCGCGTCGAACAGGTCATCCAACGAAATACGCAGGTCATTGAGTTGATTCCAGGTCAGGCACCGACCTTCTTCAAGCCATTCCACCGCCGTTTTGACTTTTCCGCCCTCGAATGCGGTCGCCGCGGCTGAGAGGGGTAAGTCGAATAGATTCGATCGTAGGTTCTCGTGCCTCCGTGCCATCGTTTGCTCCATTCCGACGTACATGGTTAGCAACTCGATAGATTTGCCATACCCCTCCAACGACGATTCAAGAGAGATGTGATTCGCCCACTCTGCCCACTTCCGAGCAGCTTCGAGCCGATACCAGGTCAAACCAGTTGGGAGAAGGGCAGCAGAGCGGAAGCGATCCACGGCTGACTTGATGTCTTCCATGTCCTCTGTATACTCTAAGCGGAGGATATGCGAATCGCCGATGGCCAATAGTGCAGGCACGACGTCCGGGTGACCTTCGGGGAGGACCTCGACAGCCTTTACCTGGGAGTCGATGCAGCCTTGTAAATCGTCCAGATCGCTCGACTTGAAGAATCTGACAGAATAAAACATTCCAAGGTCGATGTATCGTCTCGAAAGGGATCCACGACGACTATCAGGCATGAGGGAGATCGACTTTCGCGCGAGGAATATAGCTTCTGTGATGTCGTCGAGCTCTTCCGTCAACTGGGCATGTTTCTCGAGTGCCAGGGCGAGATTCCAAAGGCCGTCTACAAGGGCAGGATTCCCCTCAGGTATACTATCGACGTATCTGCGCCTGGCGTCCACGGCTGCTTCGATATCTTGCATGTCGAGAGTGGCCATGAACTTTGACTCGAGACAGGTCCCCAATAGGTCGAGACTCGATTTACGGAGCTCGAGATCCTTCGACCCATTCAACTCTTCTACCTTTGCTAGGAGATCGAGAGCCCTTTCTATGTCCGTCCATTCCCGGGTGCGATTAAATCTCGCGTTGAGAGATATCGCAAGGTCACGATAATAACGAGGGAGGGTGACGTGGTCTGGTGGAAGGTTCGCGATGGCCCGCTCCTTGGCGGCGATTCCGTCGTTCATGTCGAGGGTCTCGCCTGAAGCAAACGCGGATTGGGCTTCGAGGATGCTGGCCAGCTCGGAGAGCCTATTTCCAAGGGCAGAACGATCTTCTGCAGGAGTGAGCCTGATGGCCTTCTGCATCATGGTTGCTGACTCGTGGATGTCGATGAGCTGACGGGTTTGTCCGAACTTCATCTTGTACAAAGTGGCGAGTCGATGAGTGAGCATCGGGAGGTTCGGGTCGGTTTCATCAGAAATTTCGATGGCTCTGCGCTGAACGGTTATCGCTTCTTCTATTTCGGCAGGGTCATCTGTCGCAATGAAAGAGAGCTCCAGAGAATTTCCAAGGCGGTTCAGAAGTGTTGGCAAAGCGTTGGCGTCTTCTTCCGTTGCAATGCGTATCGCTTCACGGTAGTTGACAATCGACCGCCGAATATCCTCCACCTGTTCCGTTCGTCCATATCGGTCATGCAGCGTGGTGCCGAAATAGCTATACCACCTCCAGAGGTCCGGGTGATCCTTCGAGCTGACCTCAATGATCTCCTCTCTCGCAGCAACTTCAAGGTCATTGTCTTTGATTTCTCGAGTTTGGTAGAACCTGTCGCCATACGCGTTGGCCAATAGCGAAAGCCTTGCTGGATAGGCGTCGGAGTGTTTAGGCGTGAGATCTACAACCCTCTTCCTTGCATCGATCGCCGCCTCAAGGTCAGACAGTTGATGGGTAAGACCATGCTTGAGCAGCAGCGCTGAGCCCAAACGACCGAGTCGAAGGCACAACGCCTCCGATTCGCTTTCGTCGAGTGGTGTCAGCTCAACCGCCCTTTCAAGAGTGGATATTGACTGCTCGAGGTCCACAGGCGCCCGACAACGCATGAAAAGTCTCGTCTCAGAAAGCCCGAGCTCTTGAAGATAGTAGAGAAGGTTTGGAGAGTTGACTGTGGTAGCTAGGTCGACAGCTTCCTTCTGAGCGTTAACAGCGTCTCGAATAAAGTCGGATTCACCGGTATGGTCGAAACGCAGGGTCAACAGCGCTCCTAAGCGCGAGTGCATAGTCATGAGGACTTCGTTGTCAGACGGCGAGAGTCCTATCAATTTGGAGATCGCGGAGGTCGCTTCATCCAGATTTTCTTCCTCCGCATCGTGCTCGAAGAGTCTCTGAAAGTACGTGCTATACGCGAGATGGAGTATGTCAGGCGTAGGTGAATCTAGCGGATACGACATGAGTAGGGAATCTGCCAAAAAGATAGGTGCAAACTACCTTGTGTGACCACGGGTTCGACCTCTGCCTGGGATGAACACCACATTATCCTCATACGAGGCGCTCCTTCTGTCATCGTGAGCGCCTGATCGACAGGATCGTGACCAACTCGCTGGCGAAGATGCCCCAGAACATCCATGGTCCGGGTCTTGGAATGAGCCACAATAGCGATAACGACCTGACATACTTCATCTGGGCTGATAAAACCCTCTGAATTGATTTGGTCATTTCAGCGCGAAAGTTGGGCCAAACTTACATATTGATCGGTTTGTCGAACATCCATCGCGTAGCTGGCGATGTTGCGCTAGATTCCCTCAGCGATATCGAAATCCAGGTTCCATTTCCATCGTCGCTTTTCACTTGATGAATCCCATGAAGAATGAGCTCCAATTCCGGGCCATGGCCCATGTCGTCCAGTGGGAGGCAATGAGCATCGTCTGGGATGTATTCAACTGCAATGTCTGTGCAAACAAGAATGAGATCAACAAGTTCGTAAGAGTAACAATCACCTCAATATCTGTACCCTCCAAAAGCATTTGGTGGTGTTTCTTGTGCAGAAGCAGGCAATGGGGTTTTTCAAAGAGGTTGCTGTTAGTCTTTCTTTAGACTTGAAATCACACTCGGAACCGTGGTTGTGAGTGCACAGCCCTATAAATTGATGCTAGGCGGTTTTCTTTCAACCATCACCTTTCGAACACCTTACCGTCGACCTGCAAGCAGGCCTAGGCGCGCTTCCAAGGTACCTTGTACAGGCAAGATGCATGGAAACGAATGGACTCTTGGAAGTTTTGCTGTCGGCCGAACTTGGGCCGAACTGTCTGATTCTCGATTAGTCAGAGTTTCTCACAACAGTACGCACCGCCCTCTTCCATAGGCGTAGCACTATAACTCAGTAAGTAGGTGAGGAAGTATGGCGACAAACGGAGGGGGACATTTAGCGGATGTGGATGTAGAGTACATAGACCGTACTGATTAAGAACCACAGACTGGCCATAGATAGTCTACAAAGCGACAACGAGGAGTCAAGCAGGAAAGAGAAAATGCAACGGCGAACGCCAAAGCGAAAGCTACAAGAAATAACGAAAGCAATGAATAATACGATACGAAGTCCTACAACAAGCACAAGGCTCCTCCAACCGACGGCCGTCTAACGTCAATTGAAGAACCCAGACCCAGGGAACAAATCCTCCGACTCCTCCATCATCGCCGATCCCCTGCCCTGCTGACCTCGAGCCTGTTCAGCTCTCCTGCTTGCACCCTGAGAGCCCATAGACGAAGACCCCATCATCATCAGATTCGAGGATAACCCCTGCTCCATCTCGCTCGCAACAGCATACGACATCCCACTCTGCTGCTGCCTCCCACCATGAACCCGACTCTCAAACGCACTACCATCCTCAAGATCCTCCTCCTCGTCCGAGCTGTCAGACAGAATCGCGCTTCGCCTCGAGGGGTCCAAGATATGGCTCTTCATATTCAGCTCCGCACTCGTCATCATCCTGTTTGAAGGAGGCGATCGGCCTGTGAGCGACGAAGGTCCCGCAACACCAGCAGCAGCACTAGGAGCATCACTCGGCCTCCGAGAGTGCGCAAACGTAGGCTGTTTAAACGCCGCTATACTCCTCGGACTCGTGCTCATACCTAAAGACGCAGACCCACCCCTACTATCCCTCCGCAAATGCAGGGGTTGCGTCACTCCAATAGGGTCCTCTTCTTCGTCTTCAACAAAACTGCTCTTGAATGGGTCAGGGTCCTCTTCGGCTAGTGGTGGCGGAGGCGGAGCTAATGGCGCAGTACGCGCAGGAAGCGTGGGTTGGGGAGAGGCAAACTGCGGAAGAGGTGCTCGAGTCGATGCTTGTGAGGGAGCACGTTGCTGTTGGCCTTGAAGCCGTTGTGCTGGGCTCGGGTGGTTCGAACCTTTCGGAGTCTGGGAAGGTCGTGCAGGGGTACGTGCCTGCTGAGGCGAGGGAATATTAGCCCGACCTCCGGGGCCTGCAGGGCGTTGTTGTGAAAAATTAGATTCGGGCTCAAACTAAGTGAAAGACGTCAGTAGGAGCGCTGAGGATATAAACGTAAAGACCCACGATAATGAAGACTTCCTCCCGCTTTCGATCCCCAACATCTTTGTCAATGCAATAACAGAGATAAAGCGTATCCGCCCTGGAGAAGAGTTAGCACGATGACCATCATAGGGTAGTAAACCAAACAAACGTACGTGTCCTTGACAAGACCGACACAGAACAACCCCACAAGTGCCGTAACACCACCTGCTAGCACCGCAGCACCAAGAGCTTCATTCGGCGCATTCAAGGTGTGAGCGACAAAGATGTATGTGATCAGAGCAAATGGGAAGGTCAACGTTAATGGTGAAATGGTAAGCAACGTTAGTGGAGCTGAAATATAATAAGCATCAGCAACTTGCAAGGACGACCGAAATAGACAACTCACGTTCTTTCCCGAACCCTCTGCGGCGCTCTCTCGCTCTGAAGTTATTCTCAACAGCAGTAGTCAGGGCCCTGGATCGCCTAGCACTGCCCATAAAGTTGTCCCCGGTGAGACCAGCGTAGATGAGAGCATACCTGCTCAGGGCAGTGGTAACTCCGTCGATGTACCCGACCATGAATCGGATGGCAGGTGTGACAATCCCAACCATCCGAACTGGCAAATAAACGGGAAGACGTTGCAAGAACAACGTGAAGAGGGTCAGCATGCGAATGATCGTCAAGATCAAGGCAGACAGGGCCACTGTCCCTAATGAGGGACCACTCGCACGGAAGAGTGCGCTATGGATTGTGTGAGTAGATGACGGCGGCGGTGGTGGAAGGGACGGGCTAAGAGCATCATTAGATAAAAAAGTGCGAAGTAAAAATGAAAATACACCCACTCAGCATAATACCAGGCGCCAATCACACTAGCAGTGGTCATGCGCATTACCCCTCTAGACACTCCCCAGCTCCACAGCCAGACGGCAACCGTGCCAGTAATAGCCCAATTGACCCAACCATAGAGATGCCATACCCATCCACTCGTGCCCGTACTCGAAGACCCCGTGGCATAGCCAAGGAGTAATAACCGGAAGATAAGAGTAAGGAAAGGCAACGAGGCGATCAAAGTAGCTAGGAGAATCACTGGTGATAACGCCAGCAAGAAGGGGTTGGCCATGAGGAGGTGAGTGGTTAACGTAAGGGTAGACGAAGTCGTATGAATCTCCTGAGGCAAATGAAGGAGCCGACGGCCAGTGTAGATAGCCAGAATAAGAGGTATGATGGAGAATAACCGCAACCTATTGAAAAGTGTATTAGCGCCGGTTCATTTAATAAATCTGAAGTACGACGTACCCGACAGTCTCCCCCCATGTTGGGTCAGTTCCATCATACATGAAGCTCCCAACAAATGCCCATATCGACGATATCAGAAGAGTCACTGGGATAAAGACTGATGTCGCGATCATGACTGGCCGAACAAATATCTGCAACAGGAATATGTGCACATAGGCCACAGCGGCGCTCACGAAGGTAAGGATAGTGAGGAGGGGTACGGTGTGTAGAAGAGTAAAATAGGGAACAATTGTCCGAGGGACTTTCTTGTCTGGTTGAGGGGCTGCGAACAAGATGACGATGGAAAACAGAACGCAAATGCTGACTCCAGAGAGCCATAAGGATGTCCATATTGAATCGTTGAATTTCCGTCGTCCCCTTGGTGTATGCCGAGGGTCGGGTAACGAGAATACGTCCATAGGCCGCGCCCGACCATCCCGGGGTAGCAGTGACTCGGTTAGAGACAGCGACCGCGGCTGTTGCGGTTGATCGCTGGGCCCTGGGGCATAGAGGTCTGGCGGTGGGTCCGAGTCCGACGAACTTGGTGCAGGAGATGGAATTCGTGGTCTATGTATCGAAGGCGACGCCGCTAGATGCGCCAACCACCCCTTTGGCGAACCCGAGCTCACGCTCTCGTTGTCGTCTCGAGTTATGAGCGGTGCTGCTTGCTGTTGCTGCCGTGATGAGAGGTGCTCGTCTTCGTCCAACCGCAAATATGGGTCTTCATCCTCTTCGTTCGGCGGTCGCGACTGGTGCATTGCTGTCGACGCCCTGCTATCCCGCAAATGTGGGTCATCGAAGTCGTCCAAATCGGTATCGAGCCCATGTCGGGAGCCATCTTCTGTGCTGAATGAGAAGAACATGGGGTGGGAGTTTGAGAGAGTCGCAGCGCCCGTCTGGGGCTGTCTATTGAGATATTGCGAGGCATACGCCGCGAACGACGCCGCCATCGTCGTCGTCGTCGTCGTGGGCGGGGAGAAAGCTGTTTGAGGCAGCTCAGCCCAAACTCTGCGCTCATACTGCACTGGGAGAGGATTACATAAGCCACGCGTCAGTGCCTGCCCTCGGGTGCTGTCGCCGGCCAGAAGCCTAGCCTAGGTAGTCCGAAAGGACCGAAGCAATGTGCCTCGGAATTTACTCTCCCATTCGTGCCATCCATGAGGTGAACAGTCTCTGCTATGACTAGCAGAATTTTGAGGTGAGAGTATATATTTTTGAACAATTAACCCCCCTGATTGTCTTTGGACTCTTGGGCCAGCCGGGAGACCAGGAGCACGAGTTGATAAGGATGGCTTTGGCAAGTGGAATCAACGTTTTAATGACTGCGACCATTGATGATGGACAACAGGTCAACGAAGACTACATCAACGATCTTCCAGATGAAATTCTAGGCAACATCTTCCAGAAAGCTTGTCCGACGATCGACCTCCAAGGCTGGCCTCGACGGACACCATACATCGGCCATCTATCACGCGTCTGCACGCGATGGCGGTTCATAATAGTGAACGACCCAAGACTATGGTCGAATCTACTCCTTCATACCCACCCAGGTCCTGTTGGAAAGCTCTCCATGTACCTGGTCGATGTCATCCAGATGGCTCTCCAACGATCCCAAACGTACCCCCTCACCATCAAATTTACCGCGACATGCAAGGAGAATGCTCGGAAATTTGAAAAAAGTTTCGAAACTTTGTATGTAGCTGCCCACCGCTGGTGCGATGTCGAGCTCGATGGGCTCCTTTTCTCGCTGATGATTGAGAGAAACCGGACGAAATGGTCCAGAGCCCGTTCTCCGATGCCCATCCTCCGATCATTACATTTCGCCCGTTGCCACCATTGCGATTCCTTGCTAGGAAAATTCATGGGTTTATCCACAGGAACACTACCAGCGCTTACCCACCTCACCCTCGACCGCTTTGCAAGCATCTCCAACCTCGCTGGACAGCTGACCAATCGCGGGTTTCCCTGGCACCAACTCACCCACCTCTGCTTACTAGACGGGAACCAGAGAGCATGGATGGAAGCAGGCTCGATTGACGATTTCTTCCGCCAAGTTCCTAATCTCGTCGATCTCGTCATTCAACCCCTCGTCCACCCCTTGCGGCGCAAAAAATCCGGGGTCATCCTCCCAAAACTCAGATCGTTCACCTTCTCCGTCGAATATGGAATAGGAACATCTTCTCGAGATGCATGGCGCGCTGCGTTGTCATTCCTCGAAGTACCAAACCTGACAACGCTGAATATCAGCATCGACTCTGACATGGACTCCCCCATCGTTCGGGAATGCGTCCCGCCGTTCCTTCAATCGAGCCAGTGCGCTCTAAAACGCATGACTTTGGTCAACCTACCCACAAACCTTACGAATGCTATCCTCAGCTACACCCCGTCGCTCGAGCACCTCTCAATCATCCCTCCACTGTCCGACCTGAATCTTCACCGCCCCGAGGAACCTCTTTCAAATCTCTCCCACCTCCCCAGTCTTGCATCGATTACATTATACCTCGACACCCTGGATCCTCGTCTCGTTCCTTACATATCCGCTTCCTTCCTTCTAGGAAATCAGTCACGTCCAAGCGATTCCCTGGACTCACAAGACCTTCCGCATCCGGAGGACAGCACGGAGAAGCCCCTGCTGAATCTATATATATTTTATCGAGCAGGTCGCGGAAATAGAGGAGTCCCGACTGCGTTCCGCCAAATTTGGGATGACCACTCGCTGGGGGATGGTGGGCTTGTACCGGTCTCGAACTTCCCTGTAAAAGATGACCTGAGGGGTCTTACAGCGGCACTCTCCGAACTACGACCACTTCCCTGACCTCGCGTATTTCCTTTCGTGATATTTAGTCAAGGTCCAGGGTATGATGGATGCAATAAAACGTACAGACACAGGCGGAAAGGTGCAGTTTGTTCATTGACTCCTGTTCGTCGTTCTCTGATATATCTTACTCTCATCCAGGGATGAACAACAGGGGTATAGCTACACAAAACCGTACAGTCTATAAATACAGATCGTGTATCTCGAAGGTCACCGATCTTGGGTCACATCGACGATAGAGGACGCCCTCGCACTGGCTCTGCGGGACGCCGAGAGCGTCGTCGTCCTGCTCGCCACCCCCTTCCTGCGTTCAGATGTATCAGATCCAGCCCTAATGCTCGTCGTCTCCTCAGGCCCTTGCCTCAGCTCCCCACTCCTCCGATCCGAAGTACCAGACCCAGCCCTCATGCTCGTCTCTTCGTGATCTTGCACCAGCTCCTTGCTCCTCCGGCCCGAAGTATCAGATCTAGCCAGGATACTCATCTCTTCAGGCTCTTGCACCAACTCTTTGTCTAATATCGGTTCCGGCTCTGATTCCACCTCCGACTCAAAGTCTGACTCCTTCCTCGTCGCAGCTAACCATATCCCGCATCTCGACCCCCACGTCGTCACTTCATGCCCTGTAGCGTGGCGTCCGAACAATGCGAGTGTGAACCAATCGACCAGATCCTTGACTAGGCCCGGGTCTGTTTTGAGACGGGGTCTTATGGTGTTGTACGAGTAGCGTACGGAGAGCGATGTGAGGACTTTGAGGCGATATGCAGAGAGCTGTGGGAGGGTGCTCCAGGTTGAGGCAAGGAAAATCACCATGTAGTCCGTCGCGGTGTCTTCAAAGCGCCCTGAAGAAGATTTTGCACATTATGAGTGGGTATACTCTCAGCCGTATTGAGCAAGGGTTCACGTACCTTCCGAGATAAGCTGAGTGAGCAACTCGGCATGGCCGACCAGTGTAGCACCGATACTGTCAGATCCAAAAAGTGCACTGATTATGCGTAGAGTGATGGTTTCTCGGACTAGACATAATTGTTGTTGTTCAGTCTCATTCCCTTTTATTTTGAGGAAAAAGTCGTACCAGCTGTATCGATCGACATCTCAGAGAGTAACTCGACCACGGAGGGCCTGAGGTGCTCAACCTCGAGTAATGCCATAAACTTGGCTGCGAGGGGTATTATCTGCTTTGAGACAGTGCCAACTTGCGCTAAGCCGCCGTCCAAGGGAACTATACGGGGTATGAACAAGGCGTCAAAGTGGAGCGGTAAAGTCGTAAACGTACCGACGGGAGGGTTCCGAGTCGCTGAGATGAACGCAGCGAGAAGCTTTATTGAAACTGAACGAATACCACCAACATCGTCCTTGTCATCGAGAGCCAAATTTATGATCTCAGAAATCGAAGATTCGATCATGAAAGGTTTATCCCACTCTGCAAAACTCATTTGTAACGGTTTTTGGCGTGCAAAATGGGAGGCAGACTCACTATTTCGGGCATACACTGCTGAGAGGAGCTCCACCGCAGCTGTTCGCGCGAGCGACGAGGCGTTCCGGAGTGCAGGGGCCAACAGGTGAGCCATCTTCACTGCTGTCTCGGAGGTCATAAGATCTACATTTGGACTACGTTCAGCAAGGGGAGACGTTGGATCATACGATTAAACCTACGGGTCTCTATCAAGCGAAGCGCAGCGTTTTTGCCCGCGGTAGTGATATTGGTGATGACCGACGGAATCGCCATGAACATCTCTTGAGCAATCCTGTCTATTTATGATTGATTGAACTGAGCCGCCGCGAGCCAAAAAAGCATTGTGTGACTTACACTCAATCCCTTTGTCTTTGAGATTAACGAAAAGGATGTTTTCAATACCGAAAAGACGATAGTCGTCTCCGTCGACGAGAAAATTCTTCACCAAGGACGGAAGAGGCTGGAGGAGAAGGTCATATTCTGTCCAATTATATGTCAAAATCGCTCGAAAAGGTGAAAATGAAGAAGTTCGGATTACGCATTGTGTAGGTAATGATTTGGTTTGGCTTGGTTATAGTCAGAGATTCAAGGGCGAAGATAGCGTTGTCGCGCAGCACTGCATCTTGACCTTTCAGATGATTCTCAAGGAGCTTTGGCAACGTGGCTTTTGCTGGATCTCTCCAGCGGGGAACTAGTGGGATGAAAGTAGTCAGCCGGAAGAACACAGTCAAACCGAAATACGAGGGACTACGCACAAGCTTCATTGTAAATCACTTTGAATAGGTCGATAGCCTCGTTTCTGCAGCTGAAGTCGGCATCTTTGGTAGCAATATCTGCTAGGCGAGCCATAATCTGAGAGTCGCCTACAGTCAGAGTCAGAGAAGATGCTGAGAAGATCGCGGATTGAGATCAACGCACTGCTGCGGCCCAGGAGGTTTTCGTAAGATGGTCCGAGAGGCACTGTGATTATTTCAGATAAACCCAGACTAAATGTGAGCATCGCGTACGTTGGCTATTCGTGTGCCCAAGTAAAGCACCGAACAGACGAATAGCTGCTGAACGAATGAATCCCTTGGATGGGTCGATTCTCAAAGCCAACTCCAAAGATTTAGGAAGGATGGTTTCGATTGGCTCGGAGAGCTTGACTGAACGATGTTTCAAAACGGATTTCACGTCGACGGGCGAGAAAGGGAAATAGGTGACCCACCGCCTTGCAAAAGTGTATCGAGGTATTCAAAAGTGTCGCTGTTTGGCGCTTCCTTGACAACCTGCTCAATAAGTTTGGGTAGCGCCTGGAAATCAGCTAAGTGGAAGAGGTCTTCAGTGAGACAAGATCGCTACGGCGATGTGAGATGGACGGACCGTTTTGGCTG
The DNA here is from genome assembly GCA_027579765.1 of Candolleomyces efflorescens. Taxonomy (NCBI): domain Eukaryota; kingdom Fungi; phylum Basidiomycota; class Agaricomycetes; order Agaricales; family Psathyrellaceae; genus Candolleomyces; species Candolleomyces efflorescens. The sequence continues at coordinate 174,229 of JAMZDL010000041.1, forward strand.
AGTACTAGGATCGCATCGACCCATGTTCGATGCCGGTCATCTTTGGATTCATGAGTACTGGTGAAAAGGGAATCTAGAATTCGATTCTACCTAGACGTTCAGGATCAGGCCTGGTAATCTCGGTCAACGAAGCCCACGGAATGTTAATGCCGTCGACTTGGGGAGGGACTGCAAGGGAAGAGGCCAGAGCTTTTCCCAGTCTTGGAGCAACAGAAGCGCGTATTTTGGCTGAGTTGACGGGTCAATAGATGGATTGAGAGGTAAGGTGCGTAAAATACCATCACTCAGAAGATGCTGTAGTGTTTTCATGGGTTCTCCGGATGGGTCACTTGTTTCTATCACAACTTTGAGAAACTTCGAAAGACCAGGGAATTCGCCTAACGGTGGAATGTCAGTCAAATACAACGGAGACCCGATCAAGCTAAACCTACCGTCCTTGAGAAAGAGACTAACGAGATTCCCCCACCGCTCTCGTACGTTCCAGTAGAAATCGTCAAGGGCAGCTTCAAAGTCCTCTTTGATTGTTTCCTGAATTTTGTCGTGGTATCTCCCTAGGTGTTCGGATGGACGGTGAGGGTCAGCTGAAGGCACTGAAAGGAAGGGCCTACCCTCAGGATCACTCGCAAGCGTGGACAACGCATCGATAGCTACGCTACGAACGGAATGATCGGAATCGGATATTACACTACTCCTGATCTTGGTGAAAACGGTATCGGGTAGTTCGCCTGGTACAAGGGCGTCGGTCAAGAGATCAAAAGTGGACTGGATGTGTTTGTGCAGCTTACAGTCACTGTGTACCCCCAGATTGGCCAGTATCTGGATGAACGCAGAACGGACCGCCCAGTGGGAGTGATCAATGAAGGTGTCGACATTATTGAGAACCCCGTCTTTCATCCGTTCCCGGGTGGAGTCTGTGGGGATGAGAGGGTATTACTACAGGTGTTTGTGACCGAGCCATTGAGACTTGCCTTCCGTTGCGAGTGGGAGCAAAGACTCCAAGCACGCAATTCGCACTTCATCGTCGTACTCGTGAAGTGCCAGCTGAAGAAGGATCTCTGGCGCATCAGCGAAACTGGCAGGTGCTATAGAAGACGTGTTGATGAGGCGCCAAAATAATGTAGGGATTCGGCAAAGTCATAAACTTACAATACCCTGTGATAGCTCCGAGAACCCGAATCCAAGCTCTTCGGTCATACGAGTCCGTGTTGTATAATGTTCGGCGGAGAGACTGCGATATGGTGCTGTTTTGTAGGTATTCCGATTCCTTGATGCCATCTGGAGAGATCATCGTTGAGTATGCGCAGGTACAGGGTGAAAATCAGTTCTCATGCCATCATGCTCAATTTCATCCTGTGGCTCTGAAACGGGCGTTTCGTCTTCTTCACGGTTTTGCACAGGGCCGGCTTCGATTCCACAGCGAATATCCTTCGCAATTGCTTCAAGAGCGCGCTTGGTGACGTCGCTAAGGCCGGCTGGTAACCAAAGTAATCGTCAACTTGATCGGCAACGGCAGCAGAGACCCAACTTTACCTCTTCGTGAAAGCAAGACCAGAAGCTTCACCCATTTCTCTTTGAAATCCCAGTTCTCATCAGGGCTCTGAAGTATCATTCTGAGGTCTGTGGGCATGGCAGATTCCAATCCTTCGACAATTGCAGATTCTGGCAAGCTCAGTTCAGCCGAAACATTATCGGTTCCTGGATTATAAGAAGAAATACCATCGAAGAACTCCCCAGATACAATCAATTCTTCGAATCGATCTTTGCTCGGGTCGTAATAATAATCGCCTTGGCTTCTGATGCGAGCTTTGAGCATCAACGAAATCGCTTCAGGAAAGTAGACTGCAGGAAAACAATGTTGAAGTCTTTTTCGCAAACTCGCACTGCAGTCATCAGGGGTTCAAATCACCTTTTTTTGCCAGGTTTGCCAACAAAGGGATCCAATCAACATATGCCCGTGAATCCCCGTCGCTGCCAATTGCTGGCTGGCTTTCGAACGCCTTGAGTGCTGTTCTCGCTGCATCGATCGCTTCGTCTGAAAGGATTGTGAGGTGGAGCAAAGGAAGAAAAAATAGAGCATACCAGTGAGTTCGTAGTCTTTGCATATGATAGAGAGCAATCTGAGGGATGGCAAATTAACCTCATAATAGGCGTCATCCCACCCTACCAGCTCCGTTAGCATCTTGAGATGCTTTGGACTGAGCACCACTAATATTCAGTTAGTTCGCCGGCACTCAGATTAGACGCAGAGTGACCGACATTGATCCACAAACGATTCGGCGACGCCAACCGCGCTTTGAATTAGCGCTCCGGCTCCATAGACTGGGGGTGATGCAAGGAGGTCCTCGATATAACGGAATGCGTCAATCTTGATGTGCGGTCTCAGATCATCTAGGACAGGTCCTCGAAATCAACCTCTAGGAATGATAGGTACAACACCTTGACTTACCGTCCTGGTAAAGTAATTCCAGAGTTTCTTTCGCCAAAGTACGAGTCAAAATGTCGGGGGAGATAGCACACTTGACGAGCGGATCCAGTAGTGATTCAATGGTTTCTTGGAAGAAAAGATACGGAACCCCTCTGGCATCCCAGGGAAATCTGAAACGTGGCGGGTCCCTTGAGAGGTCATCGTTGAGAGTCCCTATGAAATCCTCCAGCAGTCGGGAGACCGCTACGGTATCCCATGTTTGGGCCAATACCGTCTGTATGTGGCTCACTACTGCGTCTTTGATTTCCTTCGAGAGAGGTAAGACACCTAGGATAGCCGTTTGAGAGAGCGGAAGTGTGCCAAAACTTGGAACTTTTACCGCTGGGAGTGTACATAAGGTCAGTTGCTAGTTGAAAAGCGGGACCACGTGCATCGACATGCCAATCTGAACTGTCTATGGCAGTCTCGATCAGCTGTGGTATAGCGTCCTTGATAACTGTCCAGAGATACCGGGAACCCTCGTAGTCCAGGGCCAACGGGGCCCATGGGACCGGAGTCGAGCCCGGAATGGGAGGAAGGCCTGAGCACCCAGAGAGAATCCTTCCCAGACAAGTGATCCCGTATAACCGAGCCCGATTTTCCCCACCGAGACTCATTCGGATGCAAGCAGATAAACTGTCCGCGATCGTCACTTTCTTTGGTTCTTCTCCCCCATTTCAGTACGAGCTCGGGTTGAATGTTCAGAGCACTCACCATCCGAAATGCGTGCCAGGTACGTCAATAGGGAGAAAGCATAGTTTCCTACCTGGTCAGGTTCGTATAATGCAATGTTGGCAATGGTATCGATAGATGCGTCCGTATACGACTCGGCTGAAGGAACCGCTTCAAAACTGTTTTTTCCCCAAATTAAGAAGCCACAACCAACCTTTTACAGGTAGCAGCTCAAGCATATTGATGGCATGAATTTGATATGCGCGTATGGGTAGCATCGACACCAGTGTTCGAGACATGGGTTGGTATGGCTGACTGAGTTCAACCCCGTACAGTGGGGAGACATCGTTCAACGCAGCGACGGCCGTCTCTTCCCAAATTGTTACTGAAAAAGGTTGATCAATCGGGGGTTTAAAAGGTAGGAGGGTGGCACACACCAACGGAATCATACAACCTTGACAAGAACTCGAGCGCCAAGGCATCGACGAGGTTCCGTTGCTTGGAGTCAATACTCCCCGCCCATTCACTTGTACGTCCGGTTTCTGACACTGCGTACCCAGCTGTGCAAAGCGTTAGCATCCACGAGCGACCTCCAGAGGAAAACGATCACCTTTCGCGAGCCATAGGCTGAGCAGAGAAGTGCTGACCAATTTGACATTACTTTCTCCTTGCACGACACCACGACATGCACCAAGCATCACATGCAAACGATGACTAGATCGGATAGTCTGAAATCCCATCTCCCAAGGACGATCTACCAACTCATCGGGGTGGAAGTCGATGAGATTTCCTGCGTTCTCCGCACTTTGGTAGCTGACCGGTAGCATGGAAAGGAGGTTCAGGATCTGTGTTCGGACGCCGAAAAGTAACGGACGAAGGGCCTCGGGCAAAGTATTCCACCTATGGAGGGGATAGCCAGGCTGGAGAGATAAACGCAAGGCGTGGAGAAGGTCCTTGTACTGATCGAGCAATTCCCCCTCCTTGTCCGGCGTGGCATTTCGAAAAGCGTCTTCGCAGCAATCAACGAGCTGGAGGAACGCCAGGAGATGGTTGCAAAGGGTCTCGTTCCCCCGATTTACGTTATCATTCCTCGAAAGAGCGCACTGTTGGAAGCGCATCAACAAGTAGTGTGGGCTGTCGTTGCGGCAAAGAAAGTCGATCCATTTCTTCTGGAAAGAGGGGTGGGCGATTTCCACGGCGGCCTCATCAACGTAGTTTGGTTTGGGCGATTGGATCAAATTTCGGTAGAGTATATCTGCTAAACCATCGTTGAGATCAGTTTTCAGCCGGAATGGTGTTCCAGGAGGCCCTCCATGTGAAAAACCACGAAATGAGAGTAGAACGCCCTTCAGCCATAGGAGAAGATTTGAAAGGGGTGTTTTGAAGGGAGAAGACGGAATGAACAATGGGAGGAAGGTCATCGTGAAATATATGGCCAATCCTGATACGCAAAACGCCAGGAGCATATGACCTAGGGTCTGGTCATCACCCATACTCTGAATGATGAGGCCGAGGAAGAAGAGGAAGGCTGCAATCTGGACGAGGAAAGGGATGAGGGTGATTACTTCTTCAAGGTACCAAGACTCTGCTTGCATGTCAAGTTTGTATCGGTGGTAGGCATCTGTGGCTTCACGCTTGGTGTTCGCGGGTACGAATTTGGCGAGCCAATCCTTGGCCAGAACGCCCATGATTGCGCTGAACAGAGTGATGTAGAGGCTCAGAAGCCATAGTCCGTTGATCCACTTCGCCGAAACTGGAATCTGGACGATCTGCATAATTGTCCCCCCTCTTATGGCGTCTCGTATGTCGCTGAGTAGATTCTGCTCTGATTCTTCGAGAAGTTCGTCCCTCGACTCGATAACGAAGGAAGAAACGATGCCAGCAAACAAACCAGCCTTGGGGTTGGGTGTCAGATCGCTCAATGTGCACATTTCATGGGCGCAACTCACAAAAATCAACAGAGAATCCAATCCAGTCGTCCAGAGGTCCACTCTGTCCTTCGCCTCGCGCTCCGCGTCATCCATGTAAAGATCCCATATTTTCGCATCTCGCCTGAACTCGAGGGCTTCATTCATCCTTCTCCTCTGCTCACTTCTCTTTTCACGACGATAATTGCCGGTTTGACGCCTTATGATTGCATTGCAAGCCGGAGGTTCTTGCGCGTTTGAAGAGTTTGATACGGGTACGGAAGAGATGCTACTGGTCTTGCCAGTGGCCTCCGAGTCCCGGTGCTGCGCCTTCTCTGCTTCGCTGCCGTCTGAGGCAAACTACATGGCACACATCATCAGCTCTCGGACAAAGGTTCCAGGAAAAGTTTGGGATGGTACTCACATGCAGGGTGTCTCTCATCTTCCTGAGGTGGAGAGGGGTGACTGCGGGACGACGTTGACGCCCAGTACCCACTTACTTATAGAGAACACAAATGAGCGCCCATGAAATGCGAGAACAAGATGAGCGCGGACGCCAAGAGATCCTGGTCCCGGTAGATGCCCTAGGGTCCCTGAATCAGACTATTGGTGGCCAGGTTCCCGGAGATTTTGCCAGTGGCCCAAGGCTTCACAGTCGAAAAGAATCCATTTCTCATTGTGAGAACTCTCGAGGGTTGTTGTCGAGCATCAAAGGAGAAGTTTATACTTACGCTGCCCCCGCCAACTGCGGTGGGTATCCCGGTTGTTTCATCGGAGGAAACATTGACTCGTCAGGGTATCTGATGCCGTTAGAAGGGATCTAGATCTAGTACATAGTGATGGTCAACTTCCCGGTCATGAACTTGATCAACATACAGTGTCAATGGGCAACGTTGCATCTGGACGTCGATTTTGGACTTGCTTGACGGCGCTTTTTCAGCCGACTTCGTATGTACATACGCCTTGGATAGCTTAAAACGCATCCCAGCTTGTACAGGTGCACCTGGTGGTGAAAGTCATACCTTGAGGCGTTATGTCAGGCACAGCAAAATCAGCAACTCGGAATCTGATGGACCTCTATTTGGCTCAGATGTGATTGACAAATATTGAACAACGGATCAACCGACAGCCGCGGCGGCCCCCGCGCTCCTCCCCACACACGGACTCGCTCGTTCGTTCCAGCATATTCCGAACGTTGAATTTCGCTTTAGAAAGAGCGTAGAGAATTTCGGAACCGCTGTGGCAGTTCCTGACTCGGATTTGAGTCAGAAGCGGCGTCTGCTTTCCGATCGTATAGATATGTCTCGAGTTTGACACTGCGCCACAATTGTCGTTGTCCCTCCTTTCATCGTATCTACATGTCTGCACAGCCTAAGGTGAACGGTACTGTCCTTATTCATGGGGACGCCGATGTGCTGGCGACGCCGAGATCAGAGGTCGCTCCCTCCATCTCAGTAACGACCAGTACGTCTTGGAATTCTATCGCTTTGAGAGTCTGCGATCTTAACTCTTCGTAGCGTTCCGTGCGCCCAGACCCGAGGATAACGCTCCGCCGGTAGACCTCGACGACCTCTGGAACCCTCCCCGACATGTGTATTCCAGAGAAACTCAGAGCAACACTACACGCGTGGAACACATCTTGAGCAAGGTCAACGTGCGTATCAGTGGTTTCAAATTTGGTCTACCTTGCTGAGGTTCGAGTCGCCCTCCAACAGCAAGGACACGCTGTTACCTACTCTGCGGGCTTGGCTGCGGCCTATGCGGTACGTTCAGTGCCTCCAACGTTTCACTTGTGCTTCATTTCTCCTGGTAGGCTCTTGTTTTCGCTAAGCCGAAGCGTATTGCAATTCGGGGTGGCTACCACGGTTGCCACATGACAATCGACGTCTACAAGAAATCAAGAGACAACGATCTCAAGGTGATTGATTTGGACGACGAATACCAGCCTGGAGATTTGTGCTGGTTGGAGACTCCAGTCAACCCTCGAGGAGAATCGAGGTAAAATACGTCCTCCCCTTCCCTCCTTTGGTACGTTCTAACGAGCATGACAGAGATATTCAGTATTATGCCGACAAGGTTCGTTTTCATGATATTTGCGTGTAGCATCGCCTCTGACTACCTGGGCCAGATCCACAAAGTCGGGGGTCTCCTTGTCGTTGACTCGACCTTCGGTCCACCGCCCCTGCAGTTCCCATTCAAGTTTGGCACGGACATGTGCGGTTATTTCTTTCGATTCACTCACCGGACAACACTAACTTGGCATCAACTTTTTCCAGCATCTTCCATTCCGGTGAGTTTGGTCACACTATGTATCGGTTCCATCTAATAGCTCTCATAGCTACCAAGTACTTCGGAGGGCACTCTGATCTCCTAGCGGGTATCCTGGTCGTGAAGGATCGCAAGGACTGGCAGACCGTACGTGATATCTCAATCTTATAGCGTCGCAAATTCTTACTTTCCTTACCTACAGCTCATCAACGACCGAATGCATTTGGGGTCTACCATGGGATCCCTTGAATCGTGGTTGTTGCTGCGCTCCCTCAAGACCTTCCATCTTCGGATCCCTCGTCAATCCCAATCTGGTACTGAAATTGCCCAATGGCTAAACAAGATCGCTGAAACTCCTGCTGGACAAGAGTACGACGGCGTACCTGGAGGCATGATCACCCAAATCTGGCATTCATCCCTCCAAAAACCGGATGAGCGTGGATTCGTGCCGAGCAAGCAGATGGAGGGCGGCTATAACGCTACTTTCTCTTTCTTGGTGGGTGCTTCGATCAGCCTATTAAGCTGCATTTGGCTGACACTTGGGGCACGGCACGCATAGCTTGCCGATGGTGAACAAGCTGCTAGATTCCCTCATCTCCTCCAATACTTTGTGGTAAGTCCTTCGTTGTTGCTCTCAGTTCCTACTTCATCTCACGGTGTGCCATAGCCCGCGACTAGCTTGGGTGGGGTCGAATCCTTGGTTGAGCGACGACTTGATAGCGACCCCAATGAAGACCCGAGATTGGTACGTCTGAGTGTTGGTGTCGAGGAGGTTGAGGTACGAGTCGGCTCTTTCGGTTACATCGAACCATCACTCACGGTTTCCTCATCAGGATTTGATAAGCGATCTGCAGCAAGCCTTGCAAAAGTTGGCGAAGGTGTGTTTGTTTTTTGACATTCGGCGCCGTTCGCTGAATTGATACTGCTATAGATCAAGGCAGACAAGTAAACATTTAGACAATTGTAAACATTTAGACAATTGTTTAAAAGGACAGAACTCGAGACGTAAGTAAGTGCTTGTGTCGAAAAGCGAAATGATACTATGTACCGCATCCCCTTGATAGCTGGTCTTCAAACGAAATTTAAATACTACACATCCCGATTAGTTGAAAATTTGTTGACCCGGGCCAAAATTTACATACAACCACCCATCGACTCGCATCGGCTCGCATCTTGGATCTCAAGCTGGGGTGCATCGCTTGGGACATTGAAAAGAAGGATGACGCCAAGTCCAGAGATAGCTAGTGGAAGCCCAGAGAACAGAGGAAGAGCGAACCCACCTCTAGAGCCCCATTTAGAACGCCTCAACTTCCAGCTCTGTTGCCTTCTTGTTGCCCCATGATTCACCAATGAATCGCATTTCCCGAGGAATCCCCGGGAGTATAGTACCCAGGCTTCAGGACGGCCCGAGTACTAGTATAAGAGAGGCGGTGTGCCGACTAACAGCAACATCCTGACACCCCAGCAGATGTCTTTCATAAAGGTCGATGGAACGAGCATCGTCGATGCTTCAGGCCAGAAAGTGGTTCTCCATGGGGCTGGATTGGGTGGCTGGATGACGTTAGTGCTCCTCATACCACTCGCTGCTAAACTCCTAACTGACGGTCTTCAGGATGGAGAATTTCATTTCGGGTGTGTTTTGAACTGCATAAGTGGAACGCTCTCCAGCTTAGGCCTTTGCTTGACTTCAAGGATACCCTGGGTGCGAGTTCCAAATTCGAGAAGCCCTTGCCGATACCATTGGAAAGGAGAAGGCCGAATTCTTCTTCGACAAGGTTCTTACCAGTTCACATTTCTGTAAAGGTTTCCCTTCTTTGATCGCAGGCTAGTTCTTGGAATATTTCTTTGCGGAACCAGATGCCATTTTCTTCAAGTCTCTCGGACTGAATTGCATACGGATCGCCGTCAATTACAGGCATTTCGAAGGTCAAGCTCGACCTTCGCTTCTATTATCATTCTCATAGCTCATGCCCGCTACATAGATGATCTCAACCCTCGAGTGCTTAAACCTAACTGCTTCAAGCACTTGGACCGTGCAATCGCTCTCTGTGCTAAGCACTCCATTTACACCGTCATCGACGTCCACACAGCTCCAGGAGGTCAAAGTGGGGGATGGCACGCAGACGGCGGCACTCACATTGGCTACTTCTGGACTCACAAGGACTTCCAAGACAGCTTCGTCTGGCTTTGGGAACAACTAGCGACCCATTATAAAGACAATCCCTGGGTTGCCGGTTATAACGTCTTGAACGAGCCTGCCGATCCTCACCCCGAACATCAAGGGTTGATCAATATATACGATAGGTTGCACGAAGCCATCCGAGCCATCGACGAGAACCATATCATTTTCCTGGACGGGAATACCTTTGCAACGGATTTCACAAAGTTTCCGGAGGATGCTGGTACTCGGTGGAGGAATACCGCGTATGCCATCCACGACTACGCCGTTTTTGGTTTCCCAAGCTCTCCTGAGCCATACACCGGCTCAGAGGCTCAGAAGGAGCGCCTGGTGAATACCTATCAGCGCAAGCGTCAGTGGATGGATCAGCGTGGGCTTTGTGTCTGGAATGGAGAATGGGGTCCAGTTTACGCTCGGGCAGAATACGATGGCGACGCTACTGACGACATCAATGCTCGTCGGTACGCAGTCCTCAGAGATCAGCTTGAAATCTACGAAAAGGTGAGCCTTTCTTACCACTCAGAAAACGCTGTCTAGAATCACTGTAACGTCCGCTAGGATCGCTTGAGCTGGTCGATCTGGCTCTACAAAGACATAGGCTTCCAAGGAATGGTACACGTCTCCCCAACTACCCCATACCGACGCCACTTCGCCGAGTTCCTTGCAAGGAAGCATCGACTTGCCATTGACGCATGGGGGAAGGACGACAAAGACGTCAAACAGGTCTACCAACCTATCATCTCCCTCATCGAAAATTCGGTCGCAGATCCCAAATATCTGAAGCTCTATCCACCTCTGTGGACCTTCCCCGAACGAGTAACGAGAATCTCAAGAACGATTATGATGGCTGAGTTCATGGTGCAAGAATGGGCAGACATGTTCAAGGGTATGGATGAAGTCCAGCTCGAAGATCTTGCAAAGAGTTTCGCGTTCGAGAACTGTTTGAAGAGGGATGGGTTGAACGAAATATTGACAGCACACGCTGCACGAGTTGCAAGCATTTAGTCTACATGTACACAGAGGCAAATTACAAATAACAATTATATAGCAAAAGGTTGTCAGCAAGTCAGTTTATGAACCGAATCTTGCGAGGTCGTTTAGAGGGAGACAAGTTCAGATGTGCGGGAGGTTCGGGTTCCTGCCCAGACATGGGGACTGGATCTAGGAACCGGATGCCTTTTCGACGTTTAGGAGAGGGCTGCGGTACCGGACCCCGAACTGGCTCTGCATCATCTACGCCCATAGGTACCTGATCCGCAAATCGTATCGCTCGTTGACGCTTTGGGGGCGACTCCATGGTGACCGACGGAATAGCTGGATTTCCTTCTTGCCCAGATAGAGGATCCATCAACAGAATGCGTTTCTTTGGTACAGATGCCTCTCTGGGTCTCTTGAGCTTCATGGTAACAGAATGTGAAAGGTCCATAGGGGGAAGGTCAAGAAGAGGGATGTCGATGTTGACCAGAGCTGGCGGAGCTTCGATGAATTTCGGGTTCTACAAACCTCCATGAGCATCACAAGGCAAATAAAAGATGTAGCGAGCCGCAAGACTTACAGAAATGAAATGCCGCATTCCAGCTTCTTCAATGAGTTTGGGCAACTTGTCGTGCGAATTTTGCAAAGCATGGCGTCGAGCGACCATGTTCTCCTCAGCAGTCCCCCGGATAGCCAGAGTTTTGACTGTGATGGGCTTCGTTTGTCCGATACGATGCGCACGCTAAAACGAGACACATAGTGTTGTCAGAAAGGCCTTGATCATCGTGCGACAGAGCTCACCTTGATGGCCTGGCTTTCAACGTCAGCTTGCCAGACAGGCTCACAGAATATGACTCGGGATGCAGAAACAAGGTTCCTGGATGTTACACGTTTAGATAGTCCAATTAGACGAGCTGTGACAAGACTTACAATCCACGAGCACCATGCTTGAGTTCCATCAAAAACACCCGGTAGGTCTCGGAAGTCTCGAACGTCAAAACGAGCTGCTCCCGATTCCTGGGCGGGATCTGAGCGCTGAACCGAAGGTGCTTGACATGAATCAGTTCCAAAGCCTCAGCAATATGTGCCAGTGTGAGTTCAGAATCGGTGAAAATAAGGAACTTCTCGGTCTTCGAGTACTGGAGGACCTGCATAAGAATTCGCACACGTCGTTCAGGATCACCACATCGCTCTGTTGAAACCTCGGAAACTCACCTCATTGATGATATAATTAAGCTTATTCGAGGCGGAAGCACCCATCCTGACCTTGGCCAATGGTGAGTTATGCGCGAGCACACTCATCTTCGCACTGGGCTTCAGAGGTGATCCCGACGATGACGACGTCTTCCCCGCTTTAGGACCTCCGACCAACTTTTCAGCACCAACAGCTTGATCATCCTCTTCCTGCTCCTCTCTAGCTGCCAAAGTCGCCATCGAATCCTTCAGGTCAGCCTTCACCTCATCCATCGTCTCCTTCGCCGAACTCTTCTTCACAGAGCTGCTCACGATCTGGCTATGCGCTGTGACGACCTCTGACTGGAACTGCGCAGTCCCACTGCTGCTGCTGCCACCGCCCCTGCGTTTTGATTTCTTCTTCTCTGACTTCAGGTATATTTGGCGGAGCTCAGCATCGACACGCGAAACTTGGCGACCACGGGTGACCATGCCGTCCGCTGTAATGAGAGGTTTCTCGAGGACCAAATCATGTAGCTTCAATAGTCGATCGGCGCTCAAGAATCCGGCAAAGGTAGGATCGGTAGGGTCCCTGTTCCCGGGAATCCGAGTCCAGGCGTCGTACACCTTCTGTGGAATGTGATACACCCGGTATGGCACGTCCTCGTGTTGGTGAATGTATCTCCAGACAGTATCGTTAACAGCATTTGCTCTGAGGAATAGGGTTCAGTGGGTTGTAGTTCGTGAGAAGGTAAGCGAGGCATACATATGGCGCAGGGCATCGTTCAGCAGGGCGATGTCTTCGGGAGGACGTTGGCGCTCGATTGCTCGTTTCATGTGTGTCGCAGCGTCCTTATGCATCTGCTCGGTGAAATAGAGCTGCTCATCGGTCGACCAAAACATGATTCTGCAAAAGCGGTCAATCCATGATGCCCTTAGTTAGGGAGAATGAGGCAACGTACTGCGACATGTTCTTCACTGTGACTTGCAGCAGATCCGCGTTCTGAACGGATTGCGTCAATGATACCAGAGGCGCCAGAGAGCATACAATATCTTACCGCGGGGTGGAATAGGTAATCCTGGAACGATGATTAGCAAATGAAATTTGGACAGACCCATTGTGCAGAGTGACAAACCTTGTCTCTTCTTTCCGAATCAATAGCATTTACCGCAATACTGGCTTGTAGAGCATTATACGACTTGATAGCGAACGCATCTAGGTCTAGCAAGATAGATTCATGGGTTAATGGAGGCAACACCACATCGTCTTCTATTTCTTCAATGCTGCACGAGAAAGGGTGACGCATGAGCTCCAGCAGTCTCAGGAACGGATTTGACAACGTACCGATGCCGAATCATAACCATCTGCATAACTTGATTGAGTATCTGAATCGAACCAGGGCGTGGTCCTTTGGGGTCGAGCAACGGGTCGGTAACATGAGAAGAGACAAGCTTGCCATCAGCAGCAAATTGAGGCACCGCGATGAAATGCGTGATCATATTCCCCAGCTTCCTTAAGTCACCTCTATCATCGTGGTCCCATATCCTGGAGTTTGTAGGCTTGTCAACTGCGGGACTTGGGGTGCTTCGAAGAGAGGAGGGGGAGCTCGATGCCGGGCTCTCCATAGAGGCACTGGTAGGGAGTGCATTGCTTGTGTTCAACTCCCCGAGGAACGTATCGTGTCCTACTCCTTCTTCAGCCATAGCAACGTCCTCCGCCGTTTCGTCAACAGTGCGCTGGCCCAATGCCAAGCCCAACAAATTTGTAGTCGGCGTTCCCGTCACAATCCATCTCCGTTCGATGCTGAGTGCTTTAGTGCAGGGATTTAACAGTGAGGAGAGGGATGCCGAAACATGGCCTTCATCGATGACCAGTCGCTTCCACCGAATTTGAAGAAGAGGTGACACGTCAGCGACTTGGCAGCTGCAGTCCGGAACAGACGTTCCAGGTATCTCGGAGCATTTGCAAGTTTTCATTGAGTGTAGTCTTGACGCATTTCCTTTGGATTCTTGCGTAAATCCTGGGCGCAAGAGTCAGCAAGACGCTGCAGTAAAATGGAAGGGAAACTCACGAGCATAGGTCATCAGGACGAGCTACAATAGTCTGTGTCAGTATAATGAGACTCAAAGGGAAAAGGGCTGGTACGTACATCATAGTCCGACGCTAGGGATGCAACAGAAGGCATATCAGACTTGTCTCGCAGGATGAGAACACGCAGAGGATATTCAGCGTGCTTGATGATCTCGCGATCCCACTGGCTCATGAGGTTGGGAGGGACGACAACTAGCGTCGCGGAGGACAAATACATCTTCTTGGGAGCAGTAGCACTTCGCTGTCGTCTATCCCGATCAAGATTGCTAGGTTCTCCAAGGTAGTGGTAGTAAAAGGGAACTGTCGCCTTCCGCAACGTCGCCAACGGCAAGCTCTCAAAGCTGTCTTCGATCCCTTCAAGCTTGCCCATCCGCCTCCTGCCCTCCGGCGTCCTAAGGTCAGGCACATTCTCGTCTGGGGACATGCGACTGCGTTCCAGAAGCAACTCGACCAACGACGGAACTCGGCACTCCCTCTCCTTCCCCTTGTAAGAAAAGCGCTCACGGGCCGTCATGCAATCGAGGGAGGGGAAGTGGCGGAAGGAAAGTGGGGTAAGCACCGGACGGTCATCGATGAGGGACACCTCGGGCTTGGGGAGCTGCCTCAATGTTGCAAGGATGAGACTAATGATCATAACAGTTTTGCCTGTCCCGAGCTCCTCGCACAAAATACCTCCCCGGCAAGGGGCAACCATGGGACGCTCCAGAAGCACCTCCATTGTACCGGGTTGGAAGAAGAATTCTTTGTTGTCGACGGTGGTAACCGGTATGAAGAGCGGGTCGGCGACGTCCTGTTGGTCTAATTCCCTGTGAAGCATAGCGGCAACGGAGCGTCGCTGGTATCGGTACAGCTTGCTGCGGAGTCCTAGGCCTGCAAGGTCGTCTTCATAATCTAGTAAACGCTTCGATATATCGCCCAAGCCTGGCACGATTGCCACTCTGGGAGACGCCAAGTCACTGTAGATCTCTGCGAGTGTTCGAGGGTCCTGCCAGATGTTAACGGTAGTGCCTATAGTCAATATCTTACCACACACCTTGGAATCAACGACGAATGGCTCTGCTTCGATACACTCCTGTCCCCTCCAGCCTTCCAAGCTCTTGTCAATTCTACTCAGCACCGCCCTTAGGTATCTTCGAGCCGGCGCAATCACATTGCCAGACCTCACTCGCAAGGCGCCCTTGGCCCCAGTGAGGTCATGATGTATCAGGTATATCCTAAACTTCAACTTTCCGCCCTCTCCGACGTGGTATGTCGCGGCGAGGAACCTATGCTTCGAGAGAAACTCGAGCTGCTTGCACAGATCGACGTCGTTGAGGCTCGTGAGCGGTAGGAATGGGGCTGCTCCAAAGAAAGGGTGCCATCCATCGCTCTCGTGGTGGTGCTCGCAGTACACATCCGGCTGTGACTCCCTCGCCAGCTGAAGGGATAAAGTGCCAGCCTTGAGGAGGTTTTCGAGTTGGTATGGGTCCGTTGCACTCGTCGATTTGGGCTCCGGACCAGCATCGCGACAGTGGTTACAGCATGAAGGGCAACCCATTAGAGTTGTAAAGATTGGGTCCGAAGACCGTTCAGCGTCGTCGTCGTCGTCGTCGGCTCCGTTGAGCTCGAGCTCAATGAGTCGCGAGCGAAAGGTTGCACAGCATCCACGTGAGGTCATTAGACCGGGCCGATTCGGGCCACCTGGACTGGTTGGTTTGCACACCCACGCAACTCCAGTCGCGTCTCGGGCCAACTCGATCCTCTCCAAGCCTCTGAAAGGTGAGCATTGCGACTTTATGAAAAACCGTCGCTTTTATCTGACCTCAATGCTCGCAGAAAGACTATCCGGAAGAATGGACCTGCCCGACTCCAGCGGCTCTGCAATCTCCAAACTTCCAATGGAGATATTGACCAAGATACTCCTGGGGCTTAACGAGGACTTATTCCACGAGGAACACTCGCCTCTAGAAACACCAGATCTACCGCTACTTTCCGTAACCCGGGTTTGTACCGAGTGGCGGATGCTCCTCCTCGACTGCCCGATGTACTGGACGAAGATCATGCTCGGTGGAGCAGCACAAAAGGAGCTACTCAAGCAAATGATTATACGTGCCAGAGGCTTGCCCCTCGACGTCAAGGTCTACTTAGACCCGTATTTCGCCAGCCGAGACGTAACGAATATCGATTATGTCTGGGAGGAAGCTGCGAAGATCCGTTCTCTGGCTATTGCCGGGAACCATCTCCAAACGCTATTTGCGTGCCGCAGGCGCTGTAAAACCGTTATTGATGCACCACTTCTAGAACGCTTGACTCTCAAAAGCAGCCTAAAAGACCCATGGGGCCCCCCAAATAATATCTTCATCATGGCGGCATACCAAATCAAAGCTCCCAAACTCGAATTTGCGAGCTTCAGCCACATCCTACCTCAATACTCGTTCTTCCCCAGCACTATACAACAGCTACACCTTCGGGCGGATGCGTCACTGGGCGAAGGCTTGCTCGCAGAGCTCCCTCGATTCGTCAGACTGAAGAGCCTGGCTTTGCAATGCAGATTCGTGCGTGTCCCACCAACGGCACAACTGATCCACCTTCCTCATTTGAAGGAACTCATACTACATACCAATACGGAGCCTCTATTATACCTGCTCACCAAGATGGAAGTCCACCCCCAGTGCACATTTGACCTCTGCCTTGTTCCATCACAATTGGACCTTCCGCACGACCTTTCGAAGGTCATTGGGGAAAAGGCGAAAGGTGTTCTCCAAAGCCATCCATTGGAGGAGCCGTCTATCGATTTGGAGCTCTGGAAAGAAGGAAAAGTGACCCTCCGACTACTCACCAGCTCAACGCACGCATCACCTCCTCATCTTACGGTATCAGTCCACACAAATCTTCGACACCCAACCCCACATGACAAAGCCATGATCTTTTCTTCCGTACTGGAAGAGATACCACCAGTGAACAAGATGATGCTTAGAGTGTTCGGATCGGTTGAGGGCTCCCTCGTGCACATCCTCTCAAAATCTCCGATGCTGACTATCACGGACCTGACCCTTTACGACCCCCAACCTTACCTCTGGACCGAAATATGCACGTTTGAGCGTAGTCGCCCCACTTATATTCCGCTCCCATCTTTGCACGTCCTCCGTATTGTTGGCCAAACGGAGACGATGTACCGAATCAAGGGCGACAAGAGAGCTGGATTGACGGGCATCAAACAACTGCTTGCCACTGCAGAGCATCGTTCCACATCTACCGCTTCGTCCCCGCTCAAAGTCATCGATATACGCGACCTCGATTCTCAAGATCCCCTCTACGCCGCTCTGAAAAACGCTGAGCCTACCTTGAAAAAACTTGGTGTTGAAGTCCAGTACGGCACGTAAGACCGCTCAGTGTCCCTCTTTTTCCGCTTTCTTGAGTCTTATCGTTGACCATTTTAACGACACAATTTCTTGATCAATATATATCTAGCACGGTACTTTCTTCAGAAGTGACAGGTTCTGTTTTCAAGCCGATTATTTGAACAGCTGCTGTAACAAGACAAGTACCATATCCCTGAAATCTCCTTGATGCGTCATCGTCATTGTCGCCATTTTACCTTCGGTCCCAAGTGTTGTGATCCGAGAAATTCTGTTCCGATCAAACCCATCAATGATGCGTTGATGTTCCATGTCACAGCCGCGAAACGCCGCCCACATAGAGGAAAACGTCGATGGGCGCTGTTTTACGGCGATGTCGCTGATGCCCTTGGGTGTCCCATCTCCAGCCGCCCAAGCTCAGGTAACTTCTCTGCTCTCTGGTGGAGGCTAACGATGAGCAGTGAATGTAGTATTTCAACAGGACCATTTTGAAGCGCACGCGCTGCTCTGATATCTGTCATGAACTGCGAGAAATCATGCTCAAACGCTACCTCTAGATCTTGGCCAGCTCGCACACTGATGCTACATGTGACAAATAAATTCTATCCCTTGGTCGTCAAGTACTGCCGATGATGGGAGTTCTCAGCTTTCTGTCTTCCACTACGTATCTCTAGCGTTCTCCTCTCCTTTATATTCCACTCCTTTAGCCTCAGGTATTCGCTGCCCGGGACAGTACCATGTCGAGGACTCGCTGGGTCCTCCTTGACGACACACATGCCAGCATCACCTATACAGGGCCCTGGTTTGAGAGAACTGGGACTAATTTGGGGAATTGGGGCGAACCATACAATGGATCTCAGCATGGGATTAATGGGACGGGGAGTCTATCCTTCCCTTTCACAGGTGCGCAACACGAAGTCGTCTCATCAGGTTGACCAACTTACACATCAAAAGGAACGCGAGTGCGAGTTCTTGGAACCAGCGCCGTTCGCAATTCATCAGGCGTCATCGACCCAGTCTGGGGGTGTATTGTTGGTGCCAGTGAAATACAACCCAGCCCACCCCATACAGCTTCAATAAACAACTGGCTGCTCTGCGAAAGTCCCACTTATACCCCCGGCCAATATACCTTCACCCTCAACACGGCTTCTACACAGAACACAAACTTGTGGTTCGACCAGGTTCGGTATCTGCCGCTAGCCAACGTGAGCTCAAGCTTGACGGATGCCACTGTTATCGTTGAGCACAACGACCCCACTGTTCGATATTCCTCAGGGAAATGGGAGGACATGTCGAATAGTGCGATGATGACTTTAGAAACCGGTTCAGTGATGACGGTCAAGTTTACTGGTAGGTGATTGATCGTGCCATGTGCAGCTGTCTATTGCTGAACAGTGAAACGTTTCATAGGGACGAAGCTCACCTGGGTCGGATGGACACCGAGCGGGTATCCTAGAGGAGATTCTCAAGCCAGCTATTCCGTCGACAGCGAGCCAGCGACCAGGTTCACAATACGCGGCTTGCCTGAGAGGTCGGCTTCTCTGTTCAATCAGCGCCTCTTCGAAACCCCCCTACTTCCATACGGTGAACACACCCTCACCGTTACGCATGAGGGCTCAGCAGCACCTCTGACCCTGGACCACCTACTTGTTCAAAACGGCGACATCATTCTTCCCGGAGGCCAAAGTTCAGGTAATGATGGGCTTGACGCAGACAGCGCTGCGACTGGGACAGGTCAAAACTCGACACCAAGCTCTGGCCCACCGGTCGGTGCAATCGTTGGCGGTGCGATTGGTGGTACTGCTGTAGCGCTCTTCTGCGTTCTCGGGCTGATATGGTACTTGCGGAGAAGGAAGCGGGAGAGGATTACCAGAGTGAATCTTCAGGCACCAGGAGGTGCCTCGGCCCTCCCTCCCCCATTCTCCCAAGTGACACCATTCCAGTACAGCACCGCAGGTAGTGGATGTGGTGGATTTGGTAATCAGTCTACGCACTCAATGCATGTGGATGGGTCGAGCCAGATCCACCTTGCTTCTGCGTATCCTAATCCTGCGGGGTGGACACCATCAACTCCCTACCAAGATTTACCCTCCCCATTCACTGGTGGTCGGCAGGTGCACCGGGACCAGAAGATTCGGCCTAATCGGTCACAGAACATCGAGATGTCGCCATTCAACTCTTCCAGCGCTTTCAGCGATACCAGCTCGTCTTCTGGCCTACGGTCATCGTATCAAACATCAAACGGACAGATTGTTCATCACCACAAGGATAGTGGCATCCGTCTAGCATCGGCATCGCATCCGCTGCCGCAACCTGAAATCCTTGACGTCCCTCCATCGTACACGCCTTCATGACATCGTCCCACCTAGTGGTAGTAGCCCCAACGGTCCCACCTTCGCTTTCAGGCATAGACATTGCTAGCCCTTGTTGTCACTCTTTTGTCTTATTATACTCGTTCCAAGGGTACTTGATCCGCATATTGTAGCATTATTCGATACCAGGCTGGCTTTCCATGGATATTTCTTTGTACATCGATGATTAAAGGGAGAGACTCATGCACGGTTCATCATGATGTTGTGAACCGGCGAGCTTGGTGGTGAGATGCTGCCGACACCGACTCGGTCGGCAGGTCCAGATCTTCCCACTCAATAAATCCTTCTTCCAAAATCAAAACTCGACATTATTCAGATCTTCTTGTTCATATCATAGACCGTCATCATCAAGCTTTCAGATCGCCTGTCAGGAAGATTAAACGACGTTTACCATCCTCTACCATCCTTGAATCATGAATTCCCAACTGCTGGCCACGAGGGTTGGGGCCAGCTCTTTCGGGACTACCTACCCTCTCGATCAAGTTCAGGTCTGAGACAGCTAGGCTTTTGTGGTGGAAGATAATACGGAGTAGTGGGATGGCCATCCTATCTTTTTGACTACGACCCTCTTCAACTAGATTTCACGATATGGTCGGCCCTTCCACTACTCACGTCTTTGATACCGGCAATCCCGCAGGAGAGCTGACGCAATGCCAAAATTGCTTTGTATCTGAGAATGAGTTGGAGGAGAGTGGTCGGAAGCTCTTGATATGTAGTGCATGCAAGAGGTCTCGTTACTGCGTAGGTGCATTTGACCAATCTTCATCCCCAAGCGGCCAACGATTTTCAGTCTCCGGAATGCCAAAATCTTCATTGGAGAACTCACAAACCTTCTTGTCTGATAAATCGACGAAACCTCGCCGGCATTGAGAGTGCCGTCTCTTCAAGTGGCCTC
Organism: Candolleomyces efflorescens; assembly: GCA_027579765.1. Lineage (NCBI taxonomy): Eukaryota > Fungi > Basidiomycota > Agaricomycetes > Agaricales > Psathyrellaceae > Candolleomyces > Candolleomyces efflorescens. Next base: position 194,564 of record JAMZDL010000041.1, read on the forward strand.
CAACTGGCTGAAGTTGAGGGCCACTACAGGGAATGGCTCCGAGTGAGTGAAGCATTCATGTTGAATAGCCAAATGTTCCCTTCCTGACTCGCGGCCGATGCACACTCTCCCCAGGAATTTCGGCTCACTCTTTACTCTGCGGTGTTCTCCGCTTTCGACCTGGAGGAGTACCCAGAAAATATCTCGAGGAACCTCTTAACCGTCGAGCTCTCACCCACATTCCTCCCCGGCCAGGCCGTCGACCCCAAGAGAGCCTTCACTGCAATCTCTGTGGGTGTCGACCTGATGGCTGATGTACCCAGCGGCCAACCGCGACAATCTCTGGACGCAGTGCTCGCTCGGGTGCCAGAGCTTCGGAGAAGTGACCCAACCCTCCTTGGAGTTGCCATCGTCCTCATCACTATCCTAGTCGATCAAGAGGAGACTCAACGTCTCCTACGCCTCGTACCCTTGGGCATCAACGGAGCCAACACTGGTCCTCCTATGCCGATGAATCATAACTGGGAGGGTGACTTGATGATGCGTATCAGCAATGGAGATCCCTATGGCCGGTCGCCAGGACAGAATTGAGGGCTCCAGACACTACGCTTCGAGCTGTTTCTCTTCAATCCAGACTTAATCCGACGCCATTCTCTTTTCTTTCACGCCACTGTCGCTGGGCTAGCCTCTATTCTCTTTACCTGAGATATTCATAAATCACGTACCTCATCCAAAGTTTTTTCTGGCTTGTCATGACGTGCGGCGGGTGTTGCATCGCTTCGCTAATCTTTATATTTAAGCGCGGTGCTCTTGCATCCACTCCCCACCCCGCTGGGCTTTCTTGGGGCTGCTAGCCTCGACAAGGTCATCTGAGACAACGCTGAGCTTCGAACCTACGTACAATGGTGAGTCTCGAATCGTGGCCCCCATACCGCGTGAGCCCACGCAGCGCAGGCCACCAAGGCGACATTAGCAAAGCAACGGAGTGGAACAGTCACGCTTCGAGCTCCGAGCTCGGCCTCCCGCTCTTTAACCACCACCACGCCCACCACCCTCGCTATATCGTTGTAGGGACTCACCGGGAATTATCATGGACGACCCGATGACTGCCGAAACTTCTCGTTTCGCCAATGCCGCGGAAGAGACGAAGCAATGCCAGAACTGCTTCGTGAGCGAGAGGGAGCTGAAGGAGATCGGACAGAAGCTCTACACTTGCACCCAGTGCAAAAGAGCGCATTACTGCGTATGTTCAAGATCTTGTTATCCCGGAATCTCACCCCGAAGCGACGGACAATATCAATTACGTTACAGGACAGGGAATGCCAGAAGTTTCACTGGAGAACACATAAATCCCAATGCAAAAGCAATACACAGACGAAGGCCCATATGAAGGCGCAGTCTGTTATCGACCCAAACGGACTCCATTCCGTTGAGATTGAGAGGCCCTACAGGAAATGGATTCAGGTAGGCCGTTGATTTGTCCAGGACGCTACTCGCGAGAAAGAGTCTCATAAACTCCCCTCGCGTTTAGGAATATCGACTTGTCTTATACAACGCCATCATCTCCGCCTTTCAACTAAAGGAACACCCAGAGAACTGCTCTCGCAATATCTTAACGGTCTTATTGTCGCCTACCTTCCTCCCAGGCCAGAGGAAAGTCGACCCCAAGAGAGCCTTCAATGTTATGAGTGCAGAGGTCGACTTGATCTCCGAGATTCCAGACCCCCAGATGCGCGTCGCAGCGGAACAGGCGCTCTCAGAAGTCCCAGCGCTCAAGGCACAGGATCCCAGTGTTTTAGGGCTTGCTCTGGTTCATATTATCATCCCCGTCAGTGGCCAGGGGGCGACTATCCGACACCTCGTGCCGTTAGGCATTAACGACGCTCAGAACCTTCACCTCATACGCTTTAATCCGGACTGGAAGGACAACCTGATGACCCTCGTCGGGCGGGGAATTTCGTTTGGCCCTGTGAAGGGAAGGGAATGAGCGATAGGATTGTCGTATTATATAGATCATAAATTTAATGCATTCCGTGTATTGAAGAAGTGCTTTTCGAAACCGAATTCTTTCATCGTAACGAGTCGCTCCATCTGTCCGCGAGCCGCGTCCTCGCCTTGGCAAATCTGGTCATAAACAAAGTTTCTATTCGTAATACGAAAGCGAGTGAAGATGGTTAGCTAGCTAGTTAAAAGTACAGCAATGCGACGAGGCAGCAAGAATGGGGAGCCTATACAATGTACAATACAGATAGAATAATTAGATGCGGATCCGTCCATGCAAAACGAAACGAGAGACGGAAAGTCCAAGTTGTCACTATGGAGTAGAAGGTGGTAGTGGTGATTGTGGTTGTGATGACGAGTCCCTATCCTTTGATGAATCCTTCCCGCTCGATTTAGGTCGTTTTGGAGACACCGGTGGCGAGCTGGACTTCACCGAGTCCTTCCCGCTTGACTTTGGTCGTTTAGGGAATGTCGGACTCGCTACCCCTTCTTCCTTCAACTTCATCTTACTCCTCCGCGAGAATATCATTTTCCTCAGCGTACCCTTGCCCTTGGTCGCACCCTGACCACTATCCCCAAAGTGCCTCTCCGACAGATTCGTCTGCATCCTCCGGAGCTCAACTCCGTTCTCTTCCTGCGCGAAATCGAACCCGCGATCGACGGAAGTGAGGCCCGTGGACATGTCTGTTCGACTTGCTGCCCTGACGTCGATCGAGGGCCTCGCTGGCGTGTGTCGACCGGATGCTACAAAGCTCGAACGCGAGGTATATCGTGAGGCTGCGCCTTCTTGTTTGAACACGGAGAGCTCATGTTCAGCGCTCTTGGTGCCGGAATACTCCTTCCAGTTTTGATGAGCGTTCTGAGCCTTGGCCGCCCTGAGAATATCGAGATCGCTGGGTTCGATGGAGAACCTCCAGTACTTGGCAAGATACCGTGGAAGAAGGGGGACTAGGAAAGCAATGGGAAGGCAGAGCCAAAAGAATGCAGAATGGAATAGCAGATAGTTGTTGCCGTACAGTGCGGTGACGGCGGAGGACGGTTCGATGGCAGCATAGACAACCTGTCAAAGATCGTGGGGTCAGGAAAGCTGTTTCTGTGGTTGAGGGCGAGACACGTACAGCGAAAACCCAAACGATGATAATCCCGATGAAGACAGCGAAAAAGAGCCAGAGAGTCCAAGCGGTAGCGTTCAGGCCGACGTAGATGTTGGCGACCATGACGCCGACCAGTGCCATCACCTGCAGCGAAGATCAGTACTTAAACAATGCCCGGTGTTGAAGAGGCTTACAGTCGAGAATTCACTCTGAGCGACGTCGTAGCCATCTCTGCGTGCGGTGGGCGAAGTATAGGTATACAAAATTATGAAATAGATGGCCACCGACTGAGCGTGGCTATGAGTCATCAAGAACGATGGTAAACAGGATGTATTATACTTACCTGGACGAGAGCATCGAGCATGTAGATGAAGAACGAACGGAAGCTGAACCAATACTTCTCTCGGCCATAGCGATAGAGCTCTGGAACGTCCATGAGGATGTGATAATCTACGGAGAGATCGTCAGGATTGACATAGAGAGAGCGAGAAGAAAAACGAACCCATTATCCGGTCAAATACACCGACCCCGACAACAGGAGCGACAGTGAAGATCGAGTTCCAGAACAAGACGAAAATATAGTCGTAGACGCTTGAGAACGTAATTCAGCCGAAGGTCTTTCAATTGAGAGCCATAAGACTTACTAATTTGCACTCCATCCACAATAGAACTGGAACCAAAACTTGATACCGAAGGGCAGCATGTTCTTGTAGAAGAAGTTCAGGATCATCGTTCCATTGCGAGCATACGACCAATGGCCATGGACCAGCAGCAGTTTCTTCAAGAAACGGAACTGAGCAATAGCATAGTCCGACGAGTTCACGGCTTGGAGACCTTCTTCACCGGAAATGCCAACACCGACGTCTGCAGCCTATCAAGTAGTGTAAGCACAGAAAGCAAGGGCAAACGTCTGAAGACAAAGCCTACCTGAATCATGCTAACGTCATTAGCACCATCCCCAATAGCCAAAGTCATCGCCCCAATGCCATCCTTGACAAGCCTAACGATCAACGCCTTCTGCAGTGGAGACACTCGACAGCAAATAACACCTTCACACTGCTGCGAAAGGTTAAGCAGAAGAGCTTTGCTTTCCTCGTCTTGGAACGCCTAAAGCACCATCGATTAGCTTGCAGCCAAAACCAAAGTAGTGAGCGAAACGAACCTCTAGCAGCGCAGCGCCATCAACAACAAGAACAAATCCACCAGGCCGTTCACCATTCTCCGTTCCGACGATATCGGTGATTCCGGTGTTCATGCGATGCATAGGGATTGGGCCTTCTTGCCGTGATGAGGTGGATACCCTGGACTTGCGCTCGTACTGAACTTCGACCTCCGGGAAGAACTGTTCGAAGGCTCGAGACAACTGATCGCGGGCCGACCGACGACTACCACCACGAAGAATAACGATGTTAGATTCCTGAGCGATGAGGTTTGTGCTACGACCGATAGCTAGAGGATTGATAAAGGTCAATTAGAGGCCAAGATTCGGAAATGAGGCCGAGAGTTTACTCACCAATGGCAGTCTCCATCTTGTCGCCAGTCGCCACCCAGATCTTGATCCCGGCCTTCTTGAGGTCGGCGATAGCCTCGGGGACACCATCTTGCAGTTTGTCCTCGATCGCAGTCGCACCCAACAGCCGCAAATTCCGCTCCAATTCGTCCGCCACAGCTTCAATACGTGCCTCTCGGTCATCCATTGCAACGGTGGCTTGGTAGTAGCGTTCGCTCCAGCTCGCATATTCCTCCTCTACCACGAGCAATCAATTAGGCTGTCCGAAAGGTCGAGAAGGCAGGAGACTCACCAGGTATGATTTTATACGCAAGAGTCAGCGTTCGCAAGCCTGTATTAGCAAACTCGCTTAGATGCCTCTCTGTCTCATCCTTCATCTCGTCATTCCCAGCCCTCAGCCTATCGAAAATCACATTATCCGCTCCTTTGGCCAGCAACATCGGTCTATGATCCTCTCCGTCGACCCTCCTAACAACCACGCTCATCCTTTTTCTCGCACTGGTAAACTCTAAAATATTGAGGAGCTCGTACTTTTCGACTTCCGTTGAGCCAGGTGTTCGGAGCAAGAGTGTTTCGCGATCTCGGCCCACGAATTGGTACCCCACATCCGCTGCGGCCTGGACCAGGGCACCTTCGTCGGGTGACTGAGCCTTGTACGAGATTTCACCAGTTTCGGGATGGACGGCAGTCAGGACTGTATGGCAAAGCGACAAGACCGTGAAGAATCCGTGCAAGCTCCGAGCGTGAGCAGCGTTCGAAGAGCTCTGTTCCGCATCCATGGCTGCGTCGAGATCGCGCTTGAGCTGGTGGTCGTAGAAGTGTGGTGCTTCATCGTCATCATTGCTTTTGCTGCTGAAGGAGCTCGAGCTTTTGAGAGGAGGAGTGTTCACGCTGTGAGATGAGCTTGCAGCGTATTCGAGCTTGACTGGAATCGCCAGGGTTTCCGTGTTTTCTTTGTCTCCCAGGGTCACCCGGGATTTGGATTTGAAATCGTCTTCGTCAACGTTGGCGCCGTCGTCGTATGTGGGTGGATCGGGTTCTCCTGTGTAAGCCACTCCGCCAATGGTACATTGACGGAAGATCATTTGATTCTGGGGTCGATGTCAATCAAAATGTTTAATGAGATAGTCGGAGCGCGCCCACCTGCGTCAATGTACCCGTCTTGTCAGAAAAGATGTACTGGATTTGGCCCAGATCATCCGACAAATTCCAACTCCGTGCGATAGTTGCTTGGTTAGTCTTCCTGTACCAGATGTCGTAATCGAAATAGATAAAAGCGGCTTGGATAGTTCGGACAACTTCAATAGAGAGATAGAGCGAGATGGGAACAATATCTTGGAATCTGTCCGTGATATCGGTCAGTATTCACTCAGCCAGAAATAGATGGAGGCTAGCGCACGTCAGGAGAGCAAAGGCCCATGTTATCAGACCGTTTATCCGAGGATTATCATCCGACTGGTCAGCACCATATAGCCAAGGAGCGTCAAGCTCAAAGTACTTGACTTGAAGCATCGAATCAGCAATGGCACACACGACCGCTACGGCAGCGATGATGCCGAGATTAACCATGCTAAGAACATCAAGGATATTCGTAAGTTCGTCAGTACACTGAAACTTCGGGCTAAAGGGAGACCCACTCACACTTGTGGATTCATCTGCCGCTCGACTCGACTACGCTTACTCGGGGTCCCACCAGAGTTCTGCACGATCTTGGTGTCCTCCCCGGTGAAGAGTACCAAGCCAATTGCCCATCGGGTGTTCCTGAGGAGGGTTCCACGTAGGAACACGTTGTTGATGTCGACGGGGAAATCCTGCCCATTGAATGTCACAGCAGCGTTGAGCCTGTACATATCCGTATCAGGCTTATCACATCGAACCGTGAATGCGTTGCGGGCGTCGGCGCATTCCTTGGCGTTGTTGAGTCCAGCGAGGCCATCGACTGCGCGACGGGACTTGAGGTTGGTCTCGCCGTCCAGGTTCTTCGTTTCAACGAAAGCGACGTTATCGTCTTCAGAGGTCGCACAAATGAGTATGTCCGCGGGGAACTGTTCGCCCTCGGCAATCTTGACGAAATCTCCGACCCTCACGTCCTCCCAGAAAGCGTCCTTCCAGTGGGGCCCGCCCTCATCATGGTCGTATTCGATGGCCTCGCGCGAGGGCGCAGAGGATTGCGCAGTGTCCTTTGATAGCCTCGATGCTTTGCTCCAGATCGTCGTCTCGGAGCTGAATGACGTGCGTGGATCCCGGGAACGTGTTGGCAGAATACGTCGGATGAAAGTCTTCGTTTTAAGCGTCGTCCCGTTCGTGTTGGGAACCTCGGCACCGTGAAGAATCTTGACCTTGCTGTAGTTCACCTTGCGGTCGGACTCGTGACGTTTGTAGTCTTCGTAGCCATCCTTGAGCGCTGTGATCCCGAGGATGATGACCAGTGGCAGAATTACGACACCAGGAGCGACAGTGGTGAATTTAGGGAAGAATTGGAGAATAGAAATAGCTAGAAAGTAGCTGTCGGACAATCAGATTCCATCTATTGTCCCAATGCAACGCACACGACTTACACGTTGGCCACCCGCCTGAACTGCTCGAGGATATTGCGGGGTACGAAGGTGATTACAGTATACTTTGAGGTAATGACCTGGTTGGTGGTGAACACGTATTCCTTCTTGAGCTTGCCTCTATGGTCGACGTAGTCTTCTGGCAGCTTCTGATTGACGAAGACGGTCCGCGGGGGTCCTGGCTCTCGTTTGCGGGAAAAGAGGTCGCCGACGTCGGCCTTCCTGAGCCTAGCGAACCATCCAGCGCGTGCCCCACCGCCGGAGGGACCCTTCGACGACATTCATGAACTGAGGGGAAAGGGGGAAAGGAGACTCTAGCGAAGACGGTCCGCAATGTGGGCCCTGGACAAACTTGGTCGCCTGCCGTTTTGTAATAGCATAGCCGTAAGTTGACGCCCAGTCCAAAGTTTCTCAGCGGGCCTTTTTGGGTGAATTTCCGATGAATCAGCACTCATGATGTAAACTCTCTGTGATGAGCCCGGTACCTCGGAATCAATTTTTCATGTTTTCGAGTGGGTTACTGTAAAAAAAACTACAGATCGCTGTAATTGCTCTGACGAGGTATGTAGGAAGAGCAGACGAAAATCGAGGAGGTCCGCTCAGCAACTTGATCGACATCGTTGCGATCACAACCGACATTTCCGTGAACCGAGCCAGCAACGCACAATGGTGAACAAAGTCTATCGAAAAGTCCCAAGAAACGTGAGCCCATTCACAATGTCAAAACGAGACCAAAATACTCAGGGTCCAAGTACTGCGGCACGACCTACTCCGGCGTATACGCAGGCGGCAAATCCAACACCACCTGCTGCTGTGGCTGCGGCCTCGGAGGGGCTGTAGCTTGCAAACTCCCCGCTCTCCTCGACGCACCGATGGTAGACATCAAAGTCTGTCGTGTCGCCCGACTCTGCACGCTGGCATCGGACAAGTATTCGGTATCCGAGTCACCCATCAATCCCGAAATATGTCTCCACTCTTGCCGACGGCTAACAGCGATGACGGGTGATGGTGACGAGGAGCCCGATCGCGCTGGTGCCGGTGAAAAACGCAATGGCGGATGAAGAGGAACAGGCGTTTCTGCCCGAGGCTCTTCCTGCGTATCGTGATCGTAATTCCTAAAACGCTGCGGATTGGGAGCTACGAGAGATTGTGAACGAGGATCGACGTCGTTCCCAGGAGTCGTCGGGGTTTCTGGGGAATGAGGGGGTCGCTGGGAGTTTTCGTGCCGCCTCGACTGCCTTGGTTCATTCGCGAGGCGCGGTGACCGAGAGCTGGGTTCGAGCTGACGGTCACGATTTGGGGAATCAGTCCCACCCCGCTCCTTCGGACGTGGCGGCTGAGAGGTGGGTTCGTGGTGACGAGCACGATTTGGGGATTTCGTTCCACGCCTCTCCTTCGGCCGCTGAGAACTCGAAGCTCGCGGAGGGCTTGCAGGCGAAGCTGGTTTCGCTCGGCGTGAGGATGGTGGGATTTCCTCAATCGCAACATCTTGCTTGGCTTCTGTCCTGCGACTTGGTTTTCTCTGCGTTCTCTGCCTCTGCATTCTCCTGCGCCGAATAATAAAGAAGATACCCCCTACCAGCAAGAAAAACCCAAAGCTACCAAATACACCGGCGAGAACGGCCGTTGTGGACATACTGCCCGACGAAGACTGACTTCTGCGATAAAGCGGCTGCATGTCATGGACGCTGCCAGCAACGACTTGGCTGTCGACGATCGTAGAGCCATTCTGGATGACGAGCTGGCTCAAGGACAGACTCGAGCCTTCTCGATGTAACACAACCGACAGGTTATGAAATCCAAGCGGTAGGAGAGGGGTTTCAAATAGGACGCGACTCGTGCCAGGGAAGGAAGGCGCCAAGTCTGGGAAGGGTCTCGAGGTAACGACGTCCGAGTCAACCATATATGTCGCCACCGCAGGATCTGCAGTTCCTACCCATTGAACCCTAGTTCCTATCGCCCTGCAAGTGAGTTCTATCGCAGGAACATTTGATTTAGATGGCTCACCTATGAATTGGAAAGACATGGAAGACCCTCCCCGTCGAGTTACCGATGAATTATGGTTGAACGACCACCCTTCTGGGCTATATTGAATCGCAGAGTCTCCTGCGTCCACAGAGATCGTCATGTAACGACCACCCTGGTCGACAATGGCGGACATAATTCACAAACGTCTGGTTGTCGCCTGGAAGAAGAGGATGATTTATAGGTTAAAGAGGAAGATATATTCATGAGAATAACGATAATGAAATGCCTAACAGCACTCACAACCTTGTCTACAGCGTTCCACCAGAATTGAGCGATCGTTGATCAAGAACACCCACACACGTCGGACCTCCACTTCTGCTTATCGTACTGATCGTTGTGGAGGATTCTTGCCATATGACAGGAATCTCTGGGGGAAGGGTGAGAAGCGCATGGTACTTGGCTTCTATCGGACTCGGCGGTTCACATCAGTATTCAAGGAGAGAGAAGAAGGTGATAATCTCAAAGGGTTTAGAACGCAATTATGGGTGCGCCAGAGAATCCAGCGCGCCTGATCCCTGAATTGGCGGCCCGAATATCAGAAGAAGGACCCTTTGCAATTGAGGGTTCCTGAATAGGAACATAGTCAAAGACTGAGATTGGTGCGAGGTACGAGGTACTTACAGCTTGAGAGAGCCTACGACTGCCCGTGTCAGGTGGCCTTCCTGAATTCAATGGCCAGCCACTCGATTTCGTCGTAGACGGCGCATTGTAACCAGATGACCGGGACGTTTGGCGCCTCTGCCAGTGGGAGGCTGGCTACAAAAGTTATGATTTTGCTCGTGGTGCACACATTCGTTTCAGGAATCCGGGTCCTGAATATTGAGATGCAACCCTGAACGCACTCGGGCTTTGGTGTTGGTGCTGTGATTACGACCGGGTTCAACGAACGATAATTTCGAATTCTTGGCGGAGTCGCTCACCTGATAAAGCAGCGTCTGAGCCGGTGGCCAACCAGCTAATGGGAGCCAGCGCCAGCTGAGTGTAACCGTTGTCAAGTTTTGGGTTGAGGTAGCTGTAGCTTCTCCTTCAATCAGCTTTCTTTTTCGATGTTGACGCACAAGAAGTGTGTGCGGGGCTTCGTACCTGACTCTGTCTCTCATTTCGGATCTCCAGGTGAGTGCCTAGGAGCCTTCAAGAATCCAGTTCGAAAGGCCTCGATAAGCACAGCTGGGCTGGCTATTCTCATCAGGGCATCATCTGGGCTCGTTTCAAGGGGGTCATCTTGGTTGAAGGAACAAAGTCCACAAAGATCCCGAAACAAAGAAATCGATCAGACGTGGCGCATAAGCGAGTCCAACAGGGAGATAACGTATATATGAGCTGGTGGAAGGGACGTTCACTACTGGGTGAGCTCACAAAGGCTGCGTCAATGAGATACAAGCAAGATACAAGCATACGGAGGAAACTTAGGAAATTCAGCTTGAAGTTGGTTCTCTCTGTGACAAGGGTGTGACACCGTGACCGCGTGATGTGACGCGTCGTGCCACTGCTAAACTGCTAGTATAAAGCTCGACTCTGTTCTGTACCACCACGATATCCATGGATTCGCCCGGCCAAGTATCTCCAGGTCTATCGACCCCTTCTACAGGCTCTCCAGCTCCAGAGGAAGTCAACTACCAGCCACCAAGCGGGAGCGACAAAGGCTTCCTCGGTTCGTTGACCAGCCAACTAACCTCGTTTGCGGGCGGCGGCTCCTCTTCGAAGAGACAAAGGATCGGGGGATCATCGTACACCACAACATCTGGAGCCAGAGATCCTCGATCTAGGAGAAGAGAAAACTCGAGTAGGGCTGATATAGGACCCTGGGAGGGTAAAGGCCCGGGCGGCAAGCGAGATAAAGATGAATTGTTGGACCAGAACTTGGTTGATTATCTGAGGAAAGGTGAGAGTAGAAGCCTCTGCGGCTTGTCGTATTCTGATTTTGGTCTTCCACCCTAGAAATTGGAGACCCTTTCCAGGAGCCAGCGGCACCACGGTCTTGACCAGACCCTGAATTCATTTGTATGTGGTGTTTTCTTCATCAGATCCAAGATCCTCAATTCAATCAATGCCTTTTCAGCCTTGGCATTCTAGCTTGGTCCATTGTGCTCTCACCATTCACTTGTACATTAGCTTTTAAGACTCATTATCTATCGTGATCAGACGACCGGGACGAGCGGACACAAAAGGATTTGCGCACAGTGGATCCTGATTCTGGTTTTGATCTTGGCTCCCTCCTTTGATGCCCTATCCTATACACAGACGCACATACTCGGCAACAGCGGGGTGATTCCTTGGGTCAGTGTCTGTACTATATCTTGCGGAACCCAACTTGTCCAGCCCTGAATTGAAGAAAGGCCTCGCTAAGCTTCAGACTCCCCTGTGGCGTATCCTTGAGTTGAGTTCCCTTCTCCGAGTAACCTGCTTGTCTTGCTAACTATAAGGCAAATGTGTAGGCAACTGTCCAGGCGGTTGGTCCGTGAAATACAACCCTACGATATTCAAGAAGCACCTCAGCGGTCTGCAGAGATGCAGTCACACAGACTTCATTCTGATTTGGGACAAGATTCCCAACTGCTGTCGTGATTTCACTGTCACATAGCGCCCACACAAGTACGTGTATGGGATAGATCGTTTTCTCTGATGGTACCTCCCCCGATCAATTTGGAGCGCCAATCCAGTGCACCTTGACACTGCAAGAATAGACCAATTTTCTAGGTCGTGACATAGGTCCAGCATTGTGACTGATCGATTGACTTTCAGAGAC